>SZWC01004932.1:4193-47368 GCA_023375785.1 Penium margaritaceum
GAGAGAGAGAGAGAGGCAACCCCATCGGCCCAGGAGTCTGCTGGCCCCACTGCCGCCCCTGCGCAGAGACGAGAGTCCATGGTCGAGGAGTGGGATCAGGCGCCACCTCCCACTGGGGAGGACGCGCTTCGCCGGCTGATGGAGCAGATGAGGAGCCTGCGCATTGAGACACCGGCGCCCAGTCCGAGGGGACAGCAGCAGCAGCAGCAGCAGCAGACCGACCCGCGTCAGGTCTCGGGTGCCGCTGGAGGAGCAGCGTTGATGCCTTTCATGCCCTTCCCACGCCCGCTCCTAGCACCACCAGAGGTCCAGCTCCCCACGGAGCGACGACCCAAGGACTTCGAGACTTCCCCGCCTCGCTACGACAGCAAGGCGAGGTTTGACTGTTGGGAGGTGTTGTTTCAGGTATGGGCAGACTCAGAGGGAGTCTGGCCCTACTACCACAGCCAGTACCAGACGGCTGATCCGCTCCAGTCCCAGACGGCAGCGCGTGCCATGCGTGGACTGCTGTACGCAGTTCCACAGGAGACAGTGGTCGACTTCCGCCCCTTCCTGGGCGCGCCTGGGACAGGAGCAGGCGCATACCCGCGCCGCGGCTGGGAACTGGCGCTGACCCTTTTTGCAGCAGAGACTCACGCGACCCGGTCAGCGCGCCTTCGCGAGTTCCACTCCCTTCATCAGGGATCCTCGGAGTCAGCAGCTGATTATTGGCGTCGGGCCATGCGCCTGTAAACTCGTCTGGGCACCAATGGCGGCTCTCAGCTCTGGGCGCTGGACACCATCATGCTGGGAGTGCGCCCCGAGCTCACTGACACCTTCTCCCGCCTTGACCAGGACGTCCTCGTGTCCATGTCCGACACCTTGTAGCTGTTGCCCTGGGCGCAGCGGTACTTCATCCAGGTCGCGACAGCTGGCGAGGCAGCCCGCGCGCATCGGCAGGGCGCCATGGCCGCAACAGTAGTGGGAGCGACGTCCTCTACGCCTTCCACACCGTCGTCCACCTTCACCCCCACCAGCTCCACCTCTGCCTCTCCCACTTCCTCCCCTGCTACTCCGACAGCCACTGCAGCAGCCGTGAAGGGGAAGAAGGGGAAGAAGAAGAGGGGACCGCAGCAGCCTTCCGGTGGCACCGGACGGGCGGTCCGCTGCCACAACTGCGGCGGACCTCATCGCTATACTGAGTGTCAGCAGGAGCTGGACTGGACGAGGATCACCCGCGGTCTTCAGGCAGTCCACGATGAGCGGACCCGCACTGGAGCAGCAGCCCGTGCCGCAACGACCTCGGGGGCAGCACCGGCGGCAGATCCTCCGCCATCCGGGGGGAGTACCACGCCGGACCCGAGGGACCAGACCATCGCGGAGCTACGTCGACTGCTGGCACTTCGCTCACAGGGAGGTGCGAGTGTGCGGTCACAGCCGAGTGGTCCACAGACTGACTGTCCATCTGTGTTTGTGGCACGTGGTCGTACTTGTGGGGGGGCTACGTCGCCTGGTGAGGATGAGTCTGACAGCACAGAGTGGTTGGATGAGTCGCATCGTCGTGCATTGTCCCGCTGTCCTGCCACACCTGCTGAGCGTCCAGCAGAGGCAGCGTGCTCCGTTGCTCGTTGTACCGTGACCACCACAGGTCGTGAGGCGAGTGGCCACTGGATCATTGACTCAGGGGCCACTCACCACATGACCTGCGACCGTACCGCCTTTGTCGTGCTTGGTCCTGTTGGGTCTGTTCGGTCAGTGCGGACAGGTTCTGGNCCTGCTCTCTGTCCGTGCCTGCACGAGGATGGGTCTCTCTGTTCACCACTCCATTGATGATGCCACAATCACTACACTTGACACTTCCACGGTTGTGTTGCGTGCCTCTGTTGTGGATGACCTCTATCGCATCGTGCGGTGCTCTGCTCCTGACTCTTCCCCTTGCTCATCTGCCCGCGTCTTTGTCACGGGGGTGTTGTCTCCTGACCACCAGCGCCTGTTACATCGGCGCCTGTGTCATGTGAGCACGGACACTGTGTCCAGGCTCATTCGTACACAGCCCGCTCTTGGTCTTGACGCGGCTTCCTTCGAGAAGCCGCCCAAGACCGACTGTCTGTTCTGCGCTCAGGGCAAGATGCATCGATGCACCTACCCTGCCTCTGTCACTCACGCGCATCGTCCCCTGGAGCTTGTCCACTCGGACCTCCTCGGACCTCTCCCTGTCGAGTCTGTCGCTGACCGTGGTCGGTATGTTCTTACCCTCACGGATGACTTCACCCGGATGCGGTGGGTCTACTGCCTCCGCCACAAGAGTGATGCCGCTCTAGCCGTGCGCTTGTGGCTCGTGATGGCCGAGCGTCAGTCTCGTCACTCCCTCCACACCTTCCGCTCTGACTGCGGCAGTGAGTATCTCGGTGAGCTGACCACTCACTTCGCCGAGCTTGGTATCTGTCACCAGCTCTCAGCCCCTGCTACGCCACAGCAGAACGGTGTGTCCGAGCGCTGGAACCGCACCATGGAGGACGCGGTTCGCGCCATGTGCGCTGAGTGCGGTCTCCCGGAGTCCTTCGCCTTCGAGGGCTTTGCCTACATGACGTGGGTCTGGAACCGCGTCCCGCATGGTCCCTTGCCGGACCACGTCACGCCGTATGAGCTGTGGTTCGATCACCGTGCGGACCTCAACCTTGCTCGCGTCTGGGGTTCCTTGGCCTGTGTCTGGTACACCGAAGACCAGCAGGGGTCCAAGGTCTCTTCGCGCGGCCGGATGTGTGCCTTCCTCGGTGTCTCCTCGCGCTCCAAAGCGTGGCGTTTCTGGGATGCGGGTCGCCACCGCATCGTTGAGTCGTGCGACGCACTGTTTTTTGAGGCACTGTCGTACCGCGACCTGTCTGCCATTCTCACCCAGGCAGCGTCTCACGTTCCCACCTGTGAGGCCTCCCTTTGGATGGGAGAGTCTACCCCACAGGGTGAGTCCGTCCGGGGTGCCTCCGGGGTGAGACCGTCGCTGGCCACCATTGACCCGGCCATCATTGACCCGGCCATCGTTGCTGTCGGGCCTGTAGTCTCTACGCCTGCCCCGCTTGCGCCCGCCACGACTGTCTTGCCTGCGCCTGCCGGGCCTGCCTCACCTGCGCCCACCGCGACTGCCTCGCCCGCGCCTGCCGCGACTGCCTCGCCCGCACCTGCAGCACCTGCTTCGTCTGCACCTGTAGCGCATGCTTCGCCTGCACCTGCAGCGCCTGCTTCGCCCGCACCTGCAACGCCTGCTTCGCCCACACCTACAGCGCCTGCTTCGCCTGCCGGGGCTGCACCTGCCGCCTCTTCGCCTGCGGCGCCTGCCTGACCCGCGCCCGCCGCGATTGTCTCGCCCGCGCCTGCCGCGACCATCTCGTCCATGCCTGCAGCGCCTGTTTCGCCCGCGCCTGCCGCGCCTGTCTCGCCCACGCCTGCAGCGTCTCCTGAGACAGCACCTGCCCTCCCTGTGCCAAAACCGTCGGTCAGCTCAGACTCGGGCTACTCCCGTGGACCAGGTGGGCGTCTCCGCCCACTGGCCTCACGAGCACCTTCGATTGCGGTTACGCCACCCAGACGACGCACGCACAGCGTGCTCAGTGGTGACCCTGGCACAAAGGCTCTCGGCCTAAGTGTCCAAGGCACCTACACGGAGGTGCACCCAGCTTGTCCCATTCGGCACCAGCTGATCGCTGACGAGCACGAGGCTGCACAGGCAACTGCCACTGACCTAGTTGCGGTCCGTCCGACCCATGAGGCATGTGTCCTGGCCACCCGGAGCTCCCCTTTGACGGTCCCTGATCCAGACACGTTAAAGGAGGCTCTCTCAGGAGAGGATGCTGAGCAGTGGCGGGCCGCCTGTGAGGACGAGCTCAGGGCCATCCGGGAGCACGGAGTCTTTGAGCTGGTCGACCGTCCTGAGGGACGGAAGGTCGTGCAGGCCAAGTGGGTCTTCCGCAAGAAGGTGAAGCCTGACGGCTCACTGGACCGCTATAAGGCCCGCTTGACTGCCAAGGGATTCTCTCAGGTTGAGGGGATCGACTTCACTGACACCTTTGCCCCTGTTGGCCGCATGACCACAGCTCGCGCGCTGCTTGGTGTGGTCGCTCACCATGACTGGGAGCTGCACCAGATGGATGTGAACAATGCGTTCCTCCACGGCACCTTGGAGGAGGAGATCTACATGGTCCAGCCACCTGGGTTTGAGGTCGAAGGCAACAAGGTCTGGCGCTTGCGCAAGGCCTTGTATGGCCTGAAGCAGTCGCCCCGGTGCTGGAACCGAGAGATCACTCGCACCCTCACTCAGGCCGAGTACGTCCAGAGTGATGCCGACCCGTCACTTTTCATCCGACGGACAGCCGAGCACCTCACTGCCATTCTGNACTGACACCTTTGCCCCTGTTGGCCGCATGACCACAGCTCGCGCGCTGCTTGGTGTGGTCGCTCACCATGACTGGGAGCTGCACCAGATGGATGTGAACAATGCGTTCCTCCACGGCACCTTGGAGGAGGAGATCTACATGGTCCAGCCACCTGGGTTTGAGGTCGAGGGCAACAAGGTCTGGCGCTTGCGCAAGGCCTTGTATGGCCTGAAGCAGTCGCCCCGGTGCTGGAACCGAGAGATCACTCGCACCCTCACTCAGGCCGAGTACGTCCAGAGTGATGCCGACCCGTCACTTTTCATCCGACGGACAGCCGAGCACCTCACTGCCATTCTGGTGTATGTGGACGATCTCCTGATTGCGTCTCCTTCACTGGAGGCCGTGAAGGAGGCCAAGGCGGTCCTGCAGGCCGCCTACAGGATGAAGGACCTTGGTCCAGCGGCTGTTTTCCTCGGGATGGAGATTGTGCGTGATCGTCGTCGACGGACACTCCTCCTCCATCAGGCACGATATGCACAGGTTGTGGGGGAGCGGTTTGCTGACCTCCTTGGCGCTGTTCCCGCCGCCTCGTCACCCATCACTCTCGACGGGTAGGACGCCCTGAAGGTGACAGACCCAGCCGATCTGGGCGAGACTATGGACGTGACCCTGTACTTGCGCATCATTGGCTCACTGATGTACTTGGCCATGACCACGCGTCCCGACATTGCGTTCGCTGTCAACCTACTCGCATAGTTCAGTCAGTCCCCTCGGGCTCGCGCTCTGCACGCAGCTTTGCGAGTCGTCCGATACGTGGTCTCCACATCGTATCACGGTCTCTGCTTTCGGAGACAGTGCTCGGTTGTGGTAGATGGCTACACAGTCAGCGACTGGACATGGAGTCCTGATGGACGCAGCCGCACGGGTTACGTGTTCCTGCTTGGTGGCACCGCTGTGTCTTGGCGCATCGGCAAGCAGGGGTGCATTGCTCGCACCTCCTCAGAGGCTGAGTATGTTGCTCTGGGCGCTGGCGCCGCTGAGGCGGTGTGGCTGCAGCGGTTGTTCCAGTGCTTGGGTCAGTCCGTGCCTACCATCATCCTCCGATGCGACAACCAGAGTGCTCTCGCGATCGCTGAGAACTCTGGTGTGTTCCACGCACGCACGAAGCACATCGCTGTCGAGTATCATTTCGTGCACGATTTGGTGGAGCGGCAGTTGATCTCCATCGTCTGGGTGGGCACAGACTTGCAGCGCGCTGACTTCCTGACCAAGGCACAGGCACGTGGGAAGTTCCTCGAGACTGTTCGTTCCGTCGGATTGCGACCCCTGTCCAAGAGTGGGTGATTGCTCGGGTCCTTGTTGAGCACTCTGTGTTGCACCGGCACACGTTCTGCACGTGTATGGACATGCGTACCATCGCGTCATGGGGGAGTGTTGTGATGTTGTCAGTCGTACACAGTTGTACAGTTGGTTGTGACCACTCGGCCGTGTCCATGCTCGTGCAGATCCTTGAGGCGGACCCAGCTGGAGACAGAGTTCCCTGAGGTGACGCTCCACCCGCTGGAGGCAGCCTGGCAGCCTACCCAGTGTACCAGAGGGCTCCCACAGCCCACGGACTACGTTTGGAGGTCTTCAGGATTTTCTCGGTGGACAGCCCTGCCAGGCTGATTTACATGTTTGTTTTCTTACACTCTCCGGCTATTCCCGGACATAGGCGTGTGACCAGTCGTTGTGTCTGTCTTTTCGTCGTGCATCCGTAGGATCAGACGGCGCTCCATTTGGACGCTTGTGCGTAGAATTATGGCCAAAACAGTGGTTTTGGGCCGGTTCAGGTTTGACAGGCACCGCCGTGTGCGCCACCCGCTGTGAGCCACGGCGGCTATTTATGTTGTGGACCTGTAATTTGTTATCTCTCTCTGCATTAACTTCAGTTGAAGCTTGAGATACAAGTGCACGTGTCTCTCCCTACCCTTCCTGTCCCTTGCATGACCTGTGTGTCAACCAGCCAGACCCGTGCTGTCAGGCTAGCAAGCAGAAAGGCTAGGAAGCTTCCTGGAATCTTCTCAGCTCGAGCAATTTTGAGCGAGCGCCGGCGAGCTCCTTCTCGTCGGCCGACGGGTGGACTGGACTAGCGAGTTTGACCCTGTAGGCACACTCACTGTCTCGTGTGTTTGACATCATCTCTGCACACACACACCTCCGTCTGACCTATCGTCTATCCTCGTCTAACCACACTGTGAAGGACCACGCAAGGGCATGAGGGAAGGGGTGTAGGGTATGTCTGTTTTGATATCAGAGCAAGACGAGCCAAAGCTTGTCGCACAGCGCGAGAGGAGCACAATGCGGTCCTGGGAGGGCCCACTGGACAGCAGCGGGATTGAAGGCTGAGCCGAACAGGATCTGCGCGGAGCAACAGCACCAACTGGGCATAGGGAGCAACAGTTAAGGATGCATACCAGAACGGAACCGCGGTTCTGAGAATGAAACCGGAATCGCGGTTCCGGTTCCAGCTCGGAACCGGAACCGCGGTTCTAGTTCCGGAATCGCGGTTCCGGTTCCGGAACCGCGGTTTGGGTCACGGTTCCACAAAATATCCCCTCATGCACAATGAATATGAAGCATGATCGGCTCCCACCATCATGTTTTGTTCAACAAAAAGAAGGAAAAAGTCCTTCAACACTCCTCTATTGTATGTGGGTACGTGGTTGGAGTGCCCACATAGCCTCCAAGGGTGCCACATCAGCAAATAAAGCCCAAAAACTCCCCCTCTTCACTCATCATCCCCTCCATAGACCTGGGTTCAGGAACCGCAGTTCCTGGACGGTTCCAGAATCTTGGAATTGGAACCGCGGTTCCGCGGTTCCAGAACTACGGTTCCACGGTTCCGGAACCACAGTTCCCATAACCTGTGTGCACCCTTAGCGGCAGCAGTAGTAGCTGTGTGGAGCTACATATGCAGCGGTAGACTTTCGCAGTAGCGGGCATCAGCGGCCGCCAGGAACTAGGGCAACAACAGTAGTGATAACTCCAGGTGAGGTACGAGGGGGTGTATGCGGTGGAAGTCGCCAAACATGCATTAGTGTACGTATTGCGACTTCCTGAAAAATCTCGCATGACACTACATTGGTGTCTTTTTAATACCTCCCTATATGCACCGTATCATACACTCTCCTCATAAACTTTCTCATTTTTAGGAGGGGGTGAGAGACAGGTCCGTCGGCATTGCTCAGTCCCCCCCCTCCTCCCCTCGAGTGGACGAAGTGAATGTATGAGGGCGTGCACGTGGTGAAATTTGCGAGATGTACACTGGTGTACATCTCGCAACTTCCTCAAAAATCTCTCATGAGAGTACACTAGTGACTTTTTCTGTACCCCTCCCTTGTACACCATCTCATACACTCACCTCATACACTTTCCTCTTCTGTTTGTGGGTGGGGAGACGGGTCCCTTGACTTCGCTCGGACCACCCCCCCTCCCCAAGTGTATAAGGCAAGTTTATGAGGGGGTGTATGTGGTGGAAGTCACGACATGTACACTAGTGTAAATTTAACGACTTCCCTAATTTGGTGAATGAGGTTTGAAGGCAGGGTTTGTATGTGTTTGAGTATCCGGTTTGCGAGTGGTCTGAGTGGAGGATCCAAGAATTCCCCCATGCAATAGAAGAGAACCTGTTGGGCCCCGCTACCGCGGGGCCTAGCAGCCAGTGCAATGGTGACGACAGCTGGACATAGCAGCAGCGGTGGCAAGGCGCAGCACTGGAAGCAACAGCAGCCAACAGCTACTAGAGTGTGCAACAGACGCAACAGGGTACCGGCAGTGGGCTGAAGCAGCAGCCAGCCTCAACGATAAGAGCCACTGCCTCACAGCATCATCGTCAGATCCTGAGAGGATCCACCATTGCAACAGCAATAACAGCGGCAGTAGTGACGGCCATTTGCCTTCGGATCTGGTGTCGTATTCCCCTCTCCCCTGATGGTTGGGCTCCCCCCTTCTCCTGGGCTGGGTGGGGGTGGTTCAGGTAGGCGCATCCGGTCTCTACAGTCTCCCAAGATTTCTTACCTCCATTGGGGTCGGGGAAACACTGCTATAGTTTTTTGGCAGCGTGGGGGAGGGACTATCGACAGTTTCCAGGCAGAAAAAGGGCCTCCCCAGATTTCCCACATCCACTAGGGCAGGTGAAACACAATCCAATTTTTTTGGCTGCGTGGGGGAGGGTCCATCGACGGTTTCCAGGTTGAAAAAGAGCCTCGACATTTTTCTCACGCCCACTGGGGCAGGGTAAACGATGCCAAAATTTTGGGGCAGCGTCCGTCACCCAATAGCAGTGCTAGCTGCGGCATAACCCGCTTGCATCACCATGCCAAACAACGCAACCGTCAAATTTGGCAGTGTCAGCTCCACTACACATGCTAGTGTTGCCGCCTCCGGCGTGGTTGGCAACACATTGGCTACGACGTGGGACGAATCCCCGTCCGGCCCAAGCTCGCTGGCACGTGACGTTTGCAAACTACGTGAGCATCAGGTTCAGCAGGTTAAACAGACAGTGAAAGAGATGGCTGGCCTATTCAAGCTGGTTCAGGATGTAGTCCAGCCATAGTAGCAGCAGTGGCGGTAGTGGCAGCAGCAGCCGTACCAGTAGCAAGAGTAGCAATAGCAGCAGCAGCACCATCATTAGCAGCAGTAGCAGTACTAGAAGCTGCTATGGAATGCCGTACGCAAGGGTAAGATGACAGTCGAGAGTACGGTTGCAGCCAACGTCGATGCGGCCCTAGGAGCATTTGATGTTGAGCCGTCCGACAACCTTCTCGAGTCGGACTCAAACGCCTGTGACGAGGAAGGCATGCTACGCCTGCACCTTGTACAGCCGGGAAAACAACGTCTGACTCGCTCGGTCTGCAATGCGGCACCAAGCGATGAGGCATATCCAAACAACGCATTCAAGGTCACGATTCCAGCCTCCTTGGAGGTCCAAATTCCCCGCATGAGCCTAGGACTTAGGGAAGAGCCCCTCTCCACGTCATTCAAGCACCCTTTCCCGGTAGCTCTACCGAAGGCAAAGCCCCCCAAGTTGTCTGAGACTGACCCTCCCACCTACCTGAGGGAGGACATCTACACCACCTTGGATCCGCGGTTTCGCATGTTGGCAGTCAACAAGGGGTTGGACCCGTACTACACCAGTCCATACCAGACTACAGACCCCAGCAGACAGCAACCGTCGATTGCACTGCCCACGGTCTCCTCAAGGAAGTCCGAGAGGCGCACACCCTCAACTTCAAACCCTTCCTTGGTGACCCCCGCACTGGCACAGGGGCTGACTCGTGCGGTGCCTAGCAACTGGCATCCACTCTCCTCGAAGGTGCAAGCATGGCAACAACGTCACAACATCTCTCAGACTTCAAATCTCTGCGCCAGGGTGCACACGAGATGCCAGATGACTATTGGCGACAGGCGATGTGGCTGTACAGGGCCCTTGGAAGAAACGGGCCAGGTCAACTCATGGCATTCAACACCATCCAAATTGGTGTTGGGGACGAGTACGCAAAAACATTTGAAAGCTTGAGCCTGAAGAATCTTTGGGAGATGGCTGATAGAGGTTTTCTGTTGTCGTGGGCCACCGAGCATTTCCTACACGTGGCAGGAGTTGGAGCAGGAAACAACGCCCGTCATGGTGCGTCAGCCGTAGCCATCACAGCAGGCCAGTCAGCACACATCATTTCATCCTCCCACCAGTCATTGTAGCTTACAGTGACAACTGCGATAGCAACTGGCATAGCGATACCCATTCAGGGGAAAAGGAGGAGGAGCAGTAGGAGAGGTGGCAATGATGACAAGGGACATGAGACTCCAAAGCCAACCCAGGGACGATAGTGGAAGTGCTACAACCATGGGGGAGCGTGCTGCTACACTGAGTGCAAGCTCCCCAAGAATTGGATGAAGATTGCGTAAGGCCTACAAAAGGCATTCAAGCAGTGCGAGCACGCCTCCGCGCACTCAACGACAGGAACGGACATGTCACCCACGTCAACAGCAGATGCAGCCACAGACGATGCCAACAACCTGTCACCTTTGGAGTAGCAGCTCGCAATGCAAGCTTGTGATATCGCCAAGCTCCGCCAGCTCCTACGACTCACCACTCAGGGAGGTGCGAGTGCATTGACTGAGCCGAGGGGTCCCACTGTTGGGTCTGTGGAGACCGCGCCATGTAGTCAAGTTGGTGACGGTGGGGCGCAGTGTGCCATTGATTCTATGGAGTCATTCATTGCACGTGATGACTGTGGTCAATCTATTGTCCTCGCCGTTGTTTGCATAGATCACGACAACTTGTCATGGCTTGATGAGTCCAAAGCACGCGTCGCCTTTGTGGCTCAACAGTCATTTGCTAAGCAACCCCTATCAATTTTCTGCACCATCAGCAACTGTTTTGTCACCTCACCAGAGCATGTGACGGGTGCCACCTGAATCCTCGATTCAGGTGCCACCCATCACATGACATTGCGCCGACGTGATTTAGTCGTGCTTGGTCCTGTTGGCTCTGTGCGATCTGTGCGGACGGCTACTGGGCATGAGGTACCTGTCCACGGTGAGGGTGTGGTGCAATTCCATGGGCTGTGAGGGCTGCGTTACACATACAACGTGTAGTATGTGCCTGATCTAGAACTCAGCCTGTTGTCTGGACGTGCCTGCACACAAATGGGTCTAAGTGTCGTATTCACTGGTGAGGATGCCACGGTCTCTGTTTGCACTACCGCTGAAGTAGTGCTCTGTGACAAGGTAGTCAGAGACTTGCACCATGTCTCTGACTACCCCACGTCCTTCTCCATCACCAAATCCCCTTCTGCACGAGTGTTCGTGACAGCCACACTGTCTCCTGAGCACCAACGCCTGTTTCAAAGACGCTTGTGCCACGTCCACGTAGATGCTGTTGATTGCCAAATGTGCACACAACCTTCACTCGGTCTTGACGCAACATCCTTTGAGGCACCGCCTAAAACCGATGATTTAGAGTGTGCTCAAGGTAAGATGCACCATGCCACATACCCTCTGTCGGACTCGCAAGCTCTAACACCTCTCGAGTTGGTTCACTCCGATCTCTTGGGACCCTTCCCGTGGAGTTCCACGACGACAGAGGGTGATATTTCCTGACGATCACGGACAATTTTACCCGCATGCGGTGGATCTTCAGTCTGCACCTAAAGAGCGATGTTGCACTTGTAGTGCGCACGTGGCCTGTTAAGGCCGAACTCCAGTCCGACCATACCCTCCAAAACTTTCACTCTGATAGGGACGGTGACATCATGGAGGACCTGGACAGGTACTTTGTGGAACTGGGGGTGTTTCACAACCTCTCTCTCCCCACCACGCCCTAGTTAAATGGCATGTCTGAGCCATGAAGGATGCGGTTCTCTCAATATGGGTGGAGAGCGGCATGTCGGAAGCATTTGCTTTTGAAGACATGGCCTACATGACAGGGGTCTCGAATCGAATCCCTCATGACCCTCTCCCCAATACACACACCTCGTACAAACTGTGGTACAACCATTGTGCCGACCTACGGCTCGCACATGTATGGGGATCCCTTGCCTGCGTATGGTTCACACCAGAACAACAGGGGTCCAAGTTCTCCCTCCGTGGTCGCGTCTGCGTGTTTTTAGGTGTGACTTCTCGATCCAAGGCATGGCACTTCGAGGACGTCAATTGGCGGGGCATCATTGAGTCTCGCGACGTTATGTTCTTTCAGCGTCTCTCCTTGCATAACCTACTTGTTGCTGGCACCCCGAAGTCACATTCCCTTAGGTGTGATGCAGTCCCTCGCGCGGGGGACGGGGGGGGGAGGAGGGGGATTGACCGATGCCGCTGCCCTGGTCACCCTAGGTGCGTACACGGTGCCGTCCACGTCATCCACACCTCCATTGCTAGTAGGGGCCTCTGTGTCGTCTCTCTCGTCACCACTTGTGCGGCCAACGCATCCAATCGCGTCGCCTGTTTTTTTCTCCCTCCTTTGCCTCCCTAGTCGATGCACCGACACCACCTAACAAATCGCTCGCTTTGTCAATGCCTCATGCGTGTTCACCTCCTGTCCTAGATGCATCGTCTCCAGAGCCCTACAGGCAAGGTGAGGGAGGGTGCCTTCGCCCACGTCCCACTCGCAGCATACGTAGTGGGGACTCTGGCACGAAGATCATAGGCCTAAGTGCATAGGGACTTACAGAAATCCACCCCGGCTGCGATACATGCCTCGCGCTCCTTGCTCATGAGCGATGACTTGCAGTCGACTCCGCAGAGTCCACCGTCACTGTTGGCCCTCCGTCTGTTGCCTATGCCTTGGCCACACGCAGCGAAGCCGCCACAGCCCAAGACCCTTGTGTGGTGGGAGTGACGCCAGACCCCAGCTGACTGTGTCAGGCCCTGGCTGGACCAGATAGGGCATCGCGACACGCAGCGTGTGAGCCCGAACTGGCAGCCATTGATGAACATCTGATTTACGAGCTTGTAGACCTGTCGCGTGGACGCAAAGCCGTTTAGGACAAGTGGGTCTTGCGGAAGAAGCTGAAGCCAGTCAACTCAGACGACCGTTAAAAATTACGTCTTACTACAAAGGGATTCTCTTACATGGAAGGAATTGACATCATAGAGACCTTCGCACCAGTTAGTCACACGACCACAGCCTTGGGCCTGCTATCCTTGGTGCCTCAGCAGAACTGGGAACTCCACCAGATGGACGTCAACAATGCATTTCTGCATGGGAAGCTGGGTGAACACATCTACATGGCCCAACCCCCAGGGTTTGAGGATGGCGGTGGCCGTGTATGGCGGTTGCGGAAGGCTCTCTACGGCTTGAAGCAGTCACCTCCGTGCTGGAACAAGGAGATCACCAATATGCTCCTGCAAGCCGGCGATGTCCAAAGTGCGGCATAGCCATCATTTTTTCCTCGCAGGAACCTGCCACCTTTTCAGACATCCTTGCCTATGTCGACGACCTTCTGATCGCTTTCCCCGATCTAAAGGCAATCGATGCGGCCAAGAAGGTGCTACAGTTGACATACAAAATGAAAGACCTGGGAGAGGCCACATTGTTCGTGGGCATGCAGATTGTGCTTGATCGAGCTCATCAGACGTTCTTCGTCCATCAGGAACGGTATGCTCTCACTCTGGGGGAGCGCTTTGCCGAGCTACTCAGCTACATGCGCACGGCGTCGACCCCAATCACTCCAGACAAACAGGATGCTCTGAAGGTTGAAGATCCAGCAGAGTCAAAGGAGCCAGTCGATGTGACCCTTTACCTACGATTCATCGGCTCGCTCATGTATTTGGCCACGACGACACGGCCGGACATTGCCTGCACTGTCAACCTGCTTGCGCAATTCTCACAGGTGCCACACAGGCGGGTTCTAGAGGCTACTATCTGGTGCGTGGGGTATGTTTTGTCCACCGCCCACATTGGCCTTCACTACCAAGGACAGGCCTTAGTGATTCTCGACGAGTACATAGACAGTGACTGGTCATGGAGCCCGGACGGCAAAATTTGCACTGGCTACATGTTCCTCATTGGAGGAACTGCATTGTTGTGGTGCAGTGGCAAGCAGGGCTGCATCACTCGCAGCACCACAGAAGTAGATTATGTAGCTCTAGGTGCTGGCGTGACAGAGAGTGTGTGGTTAGCACGTTTGTTGCGTGAGCTATGCTAGTCCATGCCACTTGTTGTGCTTTGGTTTGACAACAAGAGCCCAAAGGCTATTATCGAGAACTCTGGTGTGTTTCATGCATGCACAAAACACATCAACGTCGAGTACCACTACATCTGAGATCTGGTTGATCGAGTTGAGATTCAGATCATGTGGGTCGCCAACGACTTGTAGCGGGCTTATTATCTGACAAAGGCTATTAGCCCTACGGAGTTTCTTGTGGTTGTACGTTTTGTGATATTGTACCCTGCCTATACTGTGGATTGACCTCTGCTCTTAAGTTTTGTTTGTTGTCATTCATCATCACTGTGGTTGTACCGTTGCTTGCATTTGTTCTGTCACGTCTGTTGTCCTATTCGTCGTGTGGTTATGGGGGATTGATGTTGTGCACACAGATTATTGTGACCTTTCAGCTCACGTCCATTACCTTGCAGATTCCTGATGAAGCGGAGGGCATGGAAGGCAAGAGGAGCGGACGCACATCCGACTGCTGGTGAGCGGCAGTAAAAAGCCACCGGGTACACTTCCACCATCACTACACATGGTGGTTGCCCTCCTGGAAGAGCTCTTATTGTGGCTCAAGACAGTCTGGATTATACTTCCATGTGTGTGAACTACAATGGCTTGGTGACCTAGCTTAGTCTTGCATGTGAGCTAGGTGATAGCTTAGATAGACACAGTTTAGGTCAAAACTGCGTCCATGGACAGGTGGGATGCAAGATGGGTATGCTCGAGCAATTTTGAGCAAGTACCCACAAGTTCCTTCTTGTTGACTGATGGATGGCCTCGACTAGCGAGTTCCTGTAGGCACACTCACTCTCTCATGTGTTCGACATTATCTACGCACACACACCTCCGCTTGATCTACTGCCTGTCCCAGTCTGACCACACTATCAAGGACTACGCAAGGGCATAAGGGAAGGGGTGTAGGGTATATCAGTATGGCTGTGGACGGAGTCAAGAGGTCACTTGCGTGTCTGACAGTTACAACCAACACTCCCCCATGACCCACAGACAAGCAGTCCTCATGCCACATAGAGAGCAATAGTACAGTCAACAAACAGAGAGTGATCACATCAACCAGGGGCATCACGTGTATGTAACAGGCCAACCGCATGCACGGCTGCCTTTAACATTCCACTGCTAAGAGCTTTGGTGAGAAAGTCTGCACGCTGCTGACAAGAGTCGACCCAGACAACCTGAATTTCTCGTATGGAAATGCGCTCGCAAACAAAGTGATGTTCAATGTTGATGTGTTTGGTGCACGAGTGATGCATGCCATCATGCTCAGCGATCTCCTTGGTGCTTTGATTGTCATAGTGCAGCGTAATGCAACGAATGGGCACACGAAGCTGCGGTGGTAAGCGAGACATCCACACACTTTCACACATACCTGCTCCGAGCACAGCGTACTCAGCCGGAAAGGAGCTGCAAGAAACACATCCCTGCTTCCCACGCTTCCAAGAGACAGCAGTCCCACCCACAAGAAAGGTGTAGCCACTGCAACCACGTAAATTTCTGCCATGAGCCAAAATGTCAGTGTATCCGTCAACAACCATAGAAAGTTCCGATGTGTAGCACAACCCTACTCGTGCAGTGGACAATGCATTGCGGATGACACACAGTGCTGCCTTGACACATAGTGATGCCTCTGGCAAGGCTACTGAGAGAACTGAGCAAGGAAGGCCACGTATGCCGGAGTGGTGGTTGCGAGATTCATCAGAGATCCATTCACACTGAGGTAATCGGTGATATCGTTAGGCTAACCCAGCAGAGACGTGTCAAGTGACTTCGGTAAACGCTGACTAGTTGGTGTCATCGGTGTGGATACAGTGGGAGCGTTAGCCAGCAAGGAGGCAAAGCGCTCCCCGAAGCTACGAATGTAGGCAGCCTAGTGTACATGCAAAGTGCGGTGCTGACAGTCACTCTCAAGCTCCATGCCAAGGAATACTCGAGCGGGGCCCAGGTCTTTCATCTTGTTGGTGGACTGTAGGGGATTTTTCACCAACTGCACTACCGCAGGACTGGGTGACGCAATGAGTAGGTCATCCACGTAGACCAGTATGGCCACTAAGGGCTGTGAAGGTGGACTCAAGAAGAGTGCTGGGTCGAATGTGCAATGGTATCCTCCTCTCTCAAATGTGGAGGAGATCTCCTGGTTCCAGAAACAGGGTGAATGTTTGAGCCTGTAAAGGGCCTTGAGCAACCACCAGACTTTGTCTGTGTCGTCTGTGAAGCCTGGAGGTTGAACCATGTAAATCTCCTCCTCCATTTGTCCATGCACAAACGCATTATTGATGTCCATCTGCTCTAATTCCAAATCGTGTTGGGTGACCAGACTTAGGAGAGCTCTAGTCGTGGTATATCGTCCGATAGGGGGAAAACATCTCATCAAAGTTGATGCTTGGAACCTGGGAGAATCTCTTGGTGGTAAGGCGGGCCTTATACCTCTCGATCCTGTCATCAAGTTTCACCTTGTGCCAAATAACCCAGCGAGCCGAAACAACCTTTCGACCTGGTGGGAGATTGGCAAGCTAAAAAACCTCATGTTCCTTGATGGCAGTGAGCTCCTCATGCATGGCCTTCTCCCACAAGTCAGCGTCAGCTGCCTCCCTCCCATGATGTATAGTTGTAGGCTCAGGTGGGAGTGGGAGATGTCCACTTCCTGCAAAGCAGGCAACAACGTAGAAGGTGACAGGTGCCTTAAGGGCAATGTGAAACTTGTGAGCTACGAGTGCATATCCCACAGCTGAGTTGGGGTGGAACACACTGATAGCTAGACCGCTTGCATCCAGCCTAGAAGGTACGGCAGCGCAGTCAACTGAAGTGAAGGATGCACTGGAGTGGGTGGCACTCTGGGGAGGCTGAGTGGACTGTGAGGCGCAATGTAGTGGAAGGGAGCAGAGTCTTCCTCTGCAAGTATACGGCTCTGGCGCGACTGGGGGGGGTGTCAACGGCAAGAGGTGGTTTTGTCTCACCAACAGATACAAAGGGCTGCAAAGTAGGCATCGAAGGGGAGTCAGGAACGACACAGGGGGAAGACTGTGCCGGGGCGTCAGCCAACGCTGGCGTAGCGTTGAGATGCACCGATACAGACTCAGAGGAGATAGAATGAGAAGGTGAAGCGGGAAGCATGTCAGGGAAAAAAGAGGGAGAGGGACCACAGGAAGAAGAGACAGAGGAAGAAGAGACAGAGGAAGAAGGGACCAAAGAGGAAGAGGGAGCCGTGGAGGAGGACGGGACCAATCCAGATAGAGCTGGCGGAGCCCTTGCGAGATCGGAGGCTGAGACAAACTCACCCCCCCAAGCAGACGGAGCGAGGAGGGAAAAAAAAGAAGCGACACGTGACGGGTCACGAGGAAAAACATCCTCAAAGAAGAGAGCGTCATGTGACTCGACAACACGGGCCCGGTCGGGGTCCCAAAAACGCCAAGCTTTGGACAAGGCAGAGACACCGAGAAAGGTGCAAAGACGTGCGGGATGACTGAGTTTGCCGTCGCGAAGGTCCTCAGGGAGCCAGATAGTTGCAACACATCCCTAGACACGAGCAAGGCAAAGGTCGGCGCGGCGACCAAACCAACGCTCAAACGGAGTGACACGGTGAGGGAGGGGACTGTGTGGAGCACGGTTCCAAACCCACGTCATGTAGGACATGGCCTCAAACGAGAAGAGAGGAGGGAGGTCAGAGGCACTGAGAATAGTGCAGCCACCACCAGCAAGAGTCCTGTTCCAGCGTTCAGAGACGCAGTTTTGCTGAGTTGTGTATGGGGCCGTAACGTCAATGCACACTCTGCAATATGTGAGAAAATGAGCAGTAGGTCCCATGAACTCCTCCCCACAGTCACAGCGAAAGACGTAGAGACGACGTCCATAGGCGAGTTCAGCCTGTACAAGTTAGGACTCAAGAGTGGAGCGGACGTCACTTTTCTCTTTGAGAGCAAAGAGCCAACGCATGCGAGAGAAGTCATCAGTGAGATAGAGAACGCAACAACCAACCCCCCCAAGAACGTCACGAGAAAGAGCCCCCATGATATTGGCATGCAGGAGATCAAAGGGGTGGGACGCGCAGGATTCAGATGTGGAAAAAGGGGACCGATGCATCTTGCCTTAAGCACAGTCAAGGCAATAAGGGGGGCAGGGGACAGGGAATGTAGCAGCATCAAGACCATCCGCATGAAGCACACAAAGCAGGCTGTTAATGGCAGCAGTGTGTATGTGAGATAAGCGGCAATGCAGCAGCTGCGTGTGCAGAGAAGAGAGAGATCGAGCAACGTGCACATGGGCAGCAGTGACAGGAGCGGGCGCAAAGATAGGAACATGGAACAAGCGGTCACAACGTTTGCAGTGCAACAAGATGCGGCCAGAGGTGCGATGAGAAACAAAGGTAACGCCGCCACTAGAGGAGAAGTCCATGCCCTGACCATCAAGTGTCGTGACAGAGAGAAGACTAAACTCAAGTGATGGAACATACAAGACGTCAGGCAAGTACAGTTCCCCTCTTCGGCCCCACAAAGCACACGACACCCACCACGTAAACAGGAAGCAATTGCCTAGAGCCGGTGCGCACAAATCGATCAGAGCCAACAGGATCAAGAGAGACAAAGGACGAACGTAACGAGGTCATGTGATGGGTGGCTCTGGAGTCAAGGATCCAAAAGCCACCCAACACACAAACAGTGAAGGGGTCACGACTCACAGCGGCAATGGTAGAGTGTGGAGCAAGACGCTGGCTACAAGGAGCAAGACAACGGGGCAAGAGAATGGAATAGCAATCCTCAATCCACAAGACATTGGTAGGAGGACACCCGAGGACATGACCGGACGCAGGACCACGTAATCCCTCATCAACAACACACACAAGTGACTTTGACCCAGAGTATCCACTCTCACCTCCCTGATCACGAAGGTGATGCTGGTGGACGGCGTGGGAGAAGGCAGCGTCCAACTGGCACTTTTCCTCAGATGGGTCCAAGGTGATGACAACCTCGGAAGAGGGGCGCCGGGGCGGGTGCATGGGAGATGCCTAGGCAGGAGGTGAGTAAGACCCAGAAGGGGGGCCGTAGTAGACGGGCCCCCCATACCCTAGTGGCCACCTCCAGAGATAAGGGACCAGAGGCGGGGTCGCATCAATGCTGTAGGCAATAGCATCGACAACGACGAAGGAGCTGCAGCTGGCAGAAGCTGTGGAGGTGGTGGAACGAGAAGAGGTGGCAGTGGTACCAAAAGAGAGCGCCTTATGCGCCCGCATGGATGATGCAAGGCGCTCGTTGTCTAGGGGAGCTAGACACTTTGGTGTGGAGTGCCCGGTGGTGACACAGTTCTAACATGTGACAGTGCTGAGGGATGGCGCGGATGAGTTGGTACCGCTAGAGTTCTTCCCTTTTCCCCGACCAACCTGACCGCCCGCACCAGAGCCTCTGGTGCCTTTCCCTCTCCCCTTTCCACGGCCACCACCCCCTCCACTCTGACTGAGAAGGAATGTGGCGGAGGCAGAGGGAGAGGAAAAGATGGTGGAGGAAGAAAAAGTGGAAGGGAGAGTGGTGGTGGTAGCTGCAATTGCCATGCGATGGATGCGCTTGTTTTGGAGGACGCTCCACCAGTCAGTGAGACGCTAGAAAGTGAACTCCCAGAGCGCCCCAATGCCAGGTGGTGCATTGGCAGGCACTGGTTCAGAGGCAAGACGCTCGAGCTCAGATGCCTTCACCTCCATTAAGATGTCACAAAATTCAGGGATGAGGTCATTGACGATGGAGAGGACGGCATGAAGTTGTCCAGGGGCTGCTTTGCCTAAATCACGCAAGAGGCGGAGACTGTGACCCCAATACGCCTCCCTAGTCTCATTAGCACGCATAGAAAGCATGTTGAACTGGACGGTGAGCACACTTTGTGCTGCATGTCTGGTGACAATAGTGTGACGCATGATGAGTGCATAGGCGTCAACAGAGTCAGCAGGCGTGCTCCGGGCTCTGTCAGCATTATACAAATCGATCTCGTCAATGAGGGCATCAGGCCCAGCACGGAGAAGAGTACGTACAGCATGCGTGGACTCAGTATCTATGGGCACAAAGGGAGTATTTGAAGAGGGATTTGGCTCGTGATAGTACTCCCATAGCTGTTAGCCCTGTGCCCAGGCACTGAACCAAATCTCCAATGAATGGAACGTGCAGTGGGGACGAAGTGTGTTAGAGCGGAGTCAAATTCAGGCTTGCACTACACAAGCCTGACTGTTTGAGGGCTTTGGCAGCATCAGCACTTGCGGCGGCTGCGACAAGAGGAGGGTCAGAAGTGAGAACCACAGCGGCATTTGATGTGGAAGCAGGTGAGTTGGAGAAAGTAGCAGCAATGCCAGCAGCAGGGGACGAAGAGGGCATGGAGCGTAGTGCAGGCTGCAACCAATTAAGGACCAAATCAGTGAGGTGGTCGGCGAAGGTTTCCTGCCTGTTCAATGCGGAGTTTTCTTCAGCAGTCCGCTGCGTAGTGAGGGCTGCCTAAAGAGCTGCTCGCTCTTGTCGCAGCTCTTCCTGCAGTGTGGCATACTAGTTGTCATCAACAGGCATGGTGAGGGCCCAACCCTTTTTCGGCATAGTTTCCCCTACCCCAGTGGGCGTGGGAATGTAAGATGGGTGTGTATCGTCAGGTCACTGCTACACAGCAATGAAGCTGGACGCACGCACACAGCCACAGAGGAAAAGGGGAAGAGAGAGAGAAAACAGACCAAGAGACAGGTAGAAAAAGCTCACCAGAGCTAACGGTGCAAGGCAAATAGTGGTGGAAACGCAGCAGTTGCTGAAGCAGCAATGACTGCTACAGAGGCAGAGGTGGAGACAATGAGATAGGCAACTCCAGCAAGGGCAGCACCTGTGAGGGTGGAGACGGGCATTGCAGCTGTAACAAGGATGCGAATCTGATGCCCTAAAGATGACGACTCAGCACTAGAGGACTCCTAAGTCGTGAAAGTCTAGATAGATACGACGGCACTAGAGAGAGCAGTGATAGCTGATGCTGCTTCTGCTGCTAGAAAAATCTGCAGCGGCAGCAATCTGCATGGTGATGTTGACTGTTACCGCTGTGAGTGATCCTTGGTTCACGATGGCAGTGGTGTAGGTTGCGACATCCCTACCAGAAGCAATGTTAGCTGGTGTACAAGCAGCACGTGTTGTGGCAGCAAATGTGGAAGCAGCAGCAGCGCTGGAGACAAGGGCAGCTTCCAGAATAGTAAAAATGTCAGGAGACCGAGAAGATGCAGCGGTTGCTTGGGAGGAAGCAGGGGATGTGGCACAACGTGAAGCAGTGCGTCTACAAATTGCCTCTGCTGGCACTGCTGGTTCTGCTGGTATCGCTGGTTTGCTCAACCAAGGGCGGGACGCTGACTCTGCAGACGAATCTTACAGACAGTGGAAGAGATTACAGGTAATTGAGGACATCATTGATCGCGTTGTGGCCTCCTTCTTGGTGTGTTCTGCACGGTCGGCGAGTCGTCGGAGGCAGACCAAAAACAGGTGACGTACTCGGCAGCGTCAGTACGAGCCTCGTGGTCTGCTAGATTGTATTCATCCTAATGCACAAGGGCCAGTCACGCTGGAGCCATGGCGACGGGAACGGCAAGGGGAAAGAAAAACAACCTTGAGATCAAGCTCAGAGAGAACAAGTGTATGTGTCTAAGGAGCTAGCGAGGCGATAAGGGCCACTTGACCAGGCCACCCATGCGAGGCTCTTGACGTGGGGCCCAGACGCCACCCAGGGATCAAACCCGGCCCTGGAGCGCAAGAGCTCCAGGCCGTTTCTCAGACGCAAATATGAACCAGACGTGTGGTCCCAAGGGATCAACAACCTGGTTCACCAAGCTAAAAAGCATGTAAAGAAGCAAAATTCAACCACATCGACCACGAGCATATGTGGTGCATTCACTCCCAAGTATTCTCTCATCACACACTGAGGGCGTACCATCGCACACTGAAAATTGCAAGCATGCTTGCAGATAAGACTAAGCACAACTGAGCTCGCGCCATTCTTGTACCCGGCTGAGATGCCAACAATGCGTGGCCCGGAATGTGTGCGCCTTGAGCGTCTTTTTTGCTTAATTACCTGCTGTGATTATGTGCGTGAGTGGACGGAGTCAAGACGTCACTTGCGTGTCTGACAGTTACAACCAACAGTGCCTTGGCCCCAATCAAGTAGTAGGGAGTCATTTCATAGGATCCACTCCGCAATACTTGTGCCCCTCATTTTTCACTCTTGATGATGCCCTCACGGTTTCATGTTTGGAGGGAGGGAAGGGGGTTGTGGTATAAGGCTAGCCTGAGTTCGGCCCTCTAGGATGAATGCTGCCGGATGTTTCCAACAATACAACGGTAGGGAAATGCCGAGCTCAAGGATGTGTATGGCTGGAGCCCCGCAGTGAGCAAACCCCATTGTCGCTGGCGAGCTTGAAGCTAGCTCGGCATTGGGAGATGTTATGGCATCCCGCCTATTGCTTCGTTTTCATGCGTTTTCTTTCTAATTCTTGCACATGCACAGCCCTGGTGCTCCATTCTTTTCACTCCATGCCTTCTTTGTCTAAGCCTCTCCCTCATTGCGTGGGCGCTACCTACTTGTATCACATGATGTGATACCTGTAGGTAGCCCTCACGCCTTTCCTCGTCGGTTTGGTTGGTCTTCCTCCTCTTCTTTTTCATTGTGTGGCAATGTTGCAGTCTTTCTCGTTCTGTCGTAATCTCATGTCTCCGTGGCTTCTGGATCATTGATTCCGGGGCCCCATCACATGATTTCATGTCACTCCTTTTTCTCTCTTGTCTCTGTTGGGTCCGTTCGCTTTGTTTGTACCGGGTCTAGAGAGCACCTTCATATTTAGGGTGTTAGGGTTGTTTACTTTGTTAGTCTGGATGTGGAGCTCTTTCTCCCTCATGTTTTGTGTGTAACTGATTAGGAGGTGAGCTTGTTGTCCGCAACCACTCTTGTCGAGGAGGGCATGGACTTCAAGTCCAACCAAGGTGCTGGCAATGTCTCTTTCCGTTCCTGTGGCCAAGTGGTTCTTCTTGGTCTCTATTGTGCTCACCTCTTTCGTGTCCCTTGATCTCTTCCTTGGTCTTCCGATGCTTCTACTCTTGTCCACATTTCTCTCACCTTGTTCCCTGGCCACATCGATATCTTGCACCGCAGTCTGTAGCACATTCACACTGTGCCCATTCGTCACCTTCTGCGCAATCAGCCTAAAACTGGTCTCGACATTTCCACCTTTGACTGTGCCCAAAGAAAAATGCGCCTCTCTCATTTCAGCATGTCTAGCTCTGTAGTACCCTCTGCGCGGGGCCCGTCGGACTGTCCCCTTGCTCATTCTAACAATTACACTCCTGCCATCTCTCCTAGCAGCTCATCCCTCTAGTGTCCCTTCTCTTCACCTGCCACCTCTCCCACAACTGATGTAACAGACTCTTTTGTATTGCCTCTTGTGCCTTCCTTGCCTATCTGGAATGAGACAGCTCCCACCTCAGCCGTATCTATGGTGCGGCCGAGGTGGAAGGTGTATCAGTTTGCAGTTTCTCCTGCTACTATCGTTCCCCCTATCGTTTCTCCTTACTTCCTCGGTAGCCACCTTCAGGCTCTTCCCTGTCAGATTCGCTAGTCTACACCTCACTCTCTTAAATCCATCCCCTTTGCACACAGTACGAGTGAACCTTACTTGTAGCCTGCTCCTTTCTTTTCTTCCTGGGTCACCATCTCTCATGAGTCAGATCTTCCTGCCCTTGACAGCACCCTTCCTCACTGTAGTGTCTTTTGTTCATCCCAGCACTTCCTTCGAATACACTCTCATTGAGCAGGGCTCTTGACACTTCAGTCACCGGATATTTTGCGTCTTGCTTTGCTATGGCTGGTCTCTTACACCTGTCCCAATCCATTGACAGTTCGTGACGCAAAAAATGCAGCCAACTCCACCTTGTGGGAAACAACAATGCTAGAAGGGCTTGAGTCTGTCATCAAACATGGCATCTACGAGTTAGTGGATCTCCCACCAGGGCGGAAGGCTATATCAGCCAAGTGCATGCACCATCGGAAGTTGAAGCATAGCATCTTCATTCAGGGGTACAATGCCCGGCTTACCGCCATAGGTTTCTCACAGATTCCTGGTGTGGAATTTTATGAGACATTTGCTCCAGTCGGCCGATACATGACTGCCTGAGCCCTTCTTAGTTTGGTGGCCCAGAATGACTGGAATTTGGAACAAATGGATGTCAACAAGGCCATATTCATGGCAGGCTTGACGGGGAAACTTTTGTGGTCCAATCACCTAGGTTCATAGGTGGAACAAACAAAATGTGGTGACTTTGGAAAGCCCTCTAGGGGCTCAAGCAGTCACCATGTTGTAGGAACCGAGAGATTACCTGTACACTTGAAGGGGAGAGACTCCATATGAGCACAATTAATCATGCTCTTTTTCTTAGTGCTCCCTCAGCCCCTCTTGTCACCATTCTTGTCTATGTAGATGATCTGTTGATTCCATCTCCCAGGCCTGCAGTTGCCCAGTCTGCAAAGGCTCTCTTCTATTTGCCATAAAACATGAGTAATCGTGGCCAAACAGCTGTCTTCTTGGGCATGGAGCTTGACCATGATCTTTCACGTCAAAATAATCCACATTGACCAAGGTACGCATGTTCACAAACCAGGGGAGCACTTTGTATCTCTGCTGTGTGCAATCCCTACCATCCCTATGACCCCAATAGTCAGACACTATTGAAGTCACTGGATGTGTTTAAACTGAGTTAAGTGGATGTGACAGACTACTTGAGAGTGATCAGCTCACTCGTGTACCTTGCTACCACCACTCACGCAAATGTGGCCTTCGCTGTTAACTTCCTGTCCCAGTTCTCCCAGTATCCGAGAGAGTATCATCTTGAGGCTGCAGTTCTTTTGGTGCAATATGCTCTCTGAACTACACGCACGGGGCTATACTTCAGAGGAAAACCCTCATTCATTGTTGATGGTTTCACCGACAGTGACTGGACACATGATTTGGATACAAGATGAAGGACATAATGCACCTTTTGATTAGAGGAAGAGTCATTTCCTGGAAAGGCGGAGAATAGGGTTGCATGGCTTGAATTTCAGCCGAGGCTGAGTATGTGATGCTCGACGTAAGTACGTATGAAGTTGTCTGGCTATGTTGTCTGCTGCATCAACTCCGCATCTCTATCGATTGCATCACCTTGCACTGTGACAACCAAAGCACAAAGGCCATTGCTGAAAATGACATCCTGCACAAATCTTGCATTAAGCATATCAAAGTTGACCATAACTTTATTTGTGAGTTCATTAGTACTGGCATTATTCAGGATGTGTGGTTGGACACAAGGTTACTGAGAGTTATCTTCCTCACAAAGACACTCAGCAGAAACATATTCAAGTATGTTGTTCAAACTGTTGGGCTTGATTTCCTCATGACCCGGGTGATGTGTGCCCATTGTGTGCCTGTCAAGTCGACCACCACGCTTATGCATTCTTGTGTATGTCACGTCACCGGTACATGTGGGTTTTGTGCTTGCAGGTCATGGGAGAGTGTTAATGTTGTGCCCAGTTCATGGCCTCTCACAACTATCATGCCCTCTTGTCTTTTCCTACATGCACACACATATTTATGTACAAAGTACTGAATCACATGGCTGTGCCTAGATACCTACCTCTCAAGTCCGGAGTTCACCATGTTGAAACCGGTCTATCCCAAAAGCTGCTGTGCTCTCCCAGGATGTGACCAAGATTGACATGATGATCGCTTAGCTGTCCTCTTGACTTTCACTTCTGGTTTCAAAGGAGGTTACACCTCACATACTTTAGGATGCCTTGGTCTTTCTCAATGCTTGTATGTGGGTTCTAAAGAAGCTCACTCATTTTCCCGGGTGCTGATCCTTAGGGGGCCATAATGCCAACCTAGGGATGTGTATCAATAAGTACCTGCCCTCGGTATCTATGCCTCGTGGTTGGGCTTGACCCCTTGGTGGTGGCGTGGCCTTGCTAGTGTGATGCACAAGCAAGGTCCAAACTCATTGGTCCATAGATGCTCGCTCCCCCCAAATCTCTTTGTCTTTTCTCTGGGTGCAAGTTCCACAAGCTCCGTACATGGCATTCTTGGTGCATGGGGATCTGCCCACGAGTTTCGTTCCTTCTTGTTTCCATGATATACAAATGAAAGAGCAACTACAACATCTTCCTCCAAGGCCATATGTTGGTAGCCATTGACATACACCACTATGTTATGTCTACGTATCTCCATATCATTGTTTGGAAGTTGTGTCCAAGTTCACTCGTCTACATCTTCTGGTGGCCTCTATGTTTGTTTCCGTTCTCATCCTAATCCCTCATGGCAACACAACCGGTCCATACATGGTGATGACCCAGTGACATGGTCGGCTGACCTATCAGGACCCAAGATTACCCCAACAGTTGAGCTGCTTGTGTCACCCGTATGTGTCCTCCTGGGGAATTAGTTGCTCAGCCGCATGAGACTTTCTTTAGAAAGTCTCATGTGGCTAAGCAGGTACTACGGTCGTACCCATGCTCGTGTAGATCACTGATGCGGACCCAGCTACCGTTAAAGCACGGCCGGGTGTTGGTCCCACCCAAGGATACCATCCAGAAAGCTGCCACGATGTTTTGGATGTTTGCGGGCATACTATGCAGTTTCTCTATATTCTCTAGAGTTTTCTTGGTGGACTGGACTTTCTACCTGATTTCCATGCTTTTTGTTTTTCTTTCACTGGTCGTTGCCGGACCCATGCATGCGTGAAGTTGTTGTATCCAGCTTGAGACTCTACGTCGATAGGTTTAGACTGTTCTGCGTTTGGATGAATGTGCTAAGAGTTATGGTGAAAACAGTTGTTTTTGGTCAGTTTTAGGATAAACTGACAGTGCTGTGTGTCTCACCCGCCATGCGACACTGCATGTATTCCTTGATGTGTGCTTTTCAGTTTTCATCTCTCTCTGCATGCTAATCCATTGAAGCTTTTGAGAGTGTGTGCGTCTCCTTAAGCCAACCCTTGTTGTTTTGTGTACCTGCTCGCATGATAGTACATCAGCGGACTGGAGTGTGTGGCCATGCTATTGGAAAAAAGTCTATGAAGCTTCCTAACATCTTCTTATGATATCAGAGCAGCGAGAATCTTCGTAGTAGAAAATGACAGCAGAGATGCCATTTTAACGCCGGCAGCAGCAACATCACCATGCAACCAAGCCTTGGCTGGATGGCATTGTTAATAGTAGCAACTTGACTCGATGTCACTACCACAGTGGCATCACACATGTGGTGTAGCAATAGCACAACAATAACAGTGGCCTCCGGTAGCAACAATAGCTAGTAACAATAGCTCTTTGCAGTAGCAGTTAGTAGAAGTAGAACTAGATGGCAGTAGCAGTAGCTCGTAATAGGGGTGGTAGTAGGAAGCAGCAGCGGTGTATGGCGGCGGCAGCCAACAGCACCAGCAGTAGTGGTGACAGTAGCATGCAGCAGGAGTGGCGGGCTGCAGAAACACCATAGCAATAGCAATAGAAGAAATTGCAATGTCAACAGCATAGCAGCAACTGTAATATCACAACAGTATGAGTAGCGTCTACGTAGCCACAAAATGTGCAGCTGTATGGCTATGCAGTGCTATAGCAGCACCTATACAGATGATGCTACACAGTATGGCTACACATTCATTGACACTACGCAGCCGTGCAACTCTGCTACTATGAAGAAGCAGCAGCAGCAGCAGCGCAATCGCTGGTAGCAATTGTTGTGGCTGCCACAAGACGGGCATAACGAGGTCACCCCCTCCCTCATCTCATGTGGAACCCTAAAAAAAGGGAGTCAACTGCTGATGTTGGCATTGAAATCACTAGTGTCAACAATCCATTGCTAATGTCAACAGAGAGCTTGATGACATCAGCATTTGTCATAGTCTTTTTTTTTCTTCTAACATGTCACTTTTTGCGAGTGATACATCTCCTCGAGAAACGCTGTTGGTCTCTTGTTCCAACCATTTTTCCAATTGGACCAACGCTGAGCAACATTCATGGCTCTTGTCCATGACAAACGCAAGGGACTGGAAGACTCCTCCACTTTCTTCTCTTTAGTGCTCATGAATCAACGGTCACAGGCAATTGCAATTGGTGAGCTTTGTTGATCACAGGATAAGATGCACAGCCAGCAGCAACGTCAAACCAGAGATTGCACGCTGCAGGAGATTACGGACTTACTATGAGGGCTTTGAGGGTCCTCACAGCAAAAAACACAAGGAACCATTGAAAATGTACTATTTATTCACCACAGGTGAATAAATGGTACAAGTTATCCATCACTGAGGTCTCAGCATCCCCTGGTGCATGTTGATTCCTGGGATGAGGAGAAGATGGAGGACAAGTAACGTGAGGAGGAGAATTCTTGTTCTCCAAGAGCGGGTTTACGAGCTACATCTGGGATCGCAGCCTGTCACCCCAGTTCCATATTGTCATGATGATCATTCATGTCCTTCAGCTATGTTTACACTTGATTATGTTCCACTCACTATTGGTGTCCCTTTACCTCGCAAAACCTTCACCGGGAGCTTGAGGTCGCCCCCCCCAAGAAGCAGCGACCAAAGTACGCTAAGATGCCTCTACCTTGCTATGACAGCGTCGATGGCTTCGACACCTAGAAGACACTGTTTTACGTGTGGGCTGACTCGGAGGGCATCTTGTCCTACTACCACAGCTAGTACCAGAATTTCCTCTCTCACTAGGTCCAGATAGCAATGAGAGCAATGCGCCGTCTTCTCAAGACCATGTCGCAAGAGACTATGATCAACTTTCGCTCCTTCATAGGTATGGCAGGGACCTGGACCGGAGCAAACCCACGTCGGGGCTCTGAGTTGACGCTGAGACTAAACGTGGTAGAGAACCAGGCCACAAGACGCCTCGACTACGTGATTTCCACTCCCTCTGCCAGGGTCCCAACTGACTACTGGGGGCGCGCACCAGTTGCAACTGACTACTGGGGGCGCGCACCTTCACATGTACCGTAAGACTGGTGGTGGGATACAGTTGTCGGCACTCCATACCATCATGATCAGAACACACTTGGCCCACGTCAAGCTCTTCATGGACTTCGACCATGTGGCCCTATTCAAGTTGTTTGATTCACTTTAGATGCGTCCTTGGGCTCATCGCTACTTTCTCTAGGTGACATGAGCTTACGAGGCAGCTTTTTCCCATCAACAGAGTCCACTCATTGCAGCAATAACTGCAAATCCTCCAACACATCTCTCCTAGTTTGCCAGCCCTACCTCCACAACTTCCTCCTCCTGAGCATCTACCCCGAGTGACCATATTCACAATGTTGCAGTGGCTGCATACGGGAAGAGGGAAAAAAAAAACCACGACAAGGGACAGCAGAAGTAGCGTTACCCGACTAGTAGTAGTAGTGGATAGTTCATCCACTACTAAAAATGTAGGAGTGCTCGCCGCTACACAGACTGCCAGCAGCCCCTTCACTGGGCCAATATCATGTGTGTCCTTTAGGCGGCACACACACAGTAGGTTTCCTCAAGCAAAGCAGACGGGCCGCATTGCCACCTTGACAGCAGCAAATGATGTCTCTTTCCCCGAAGCAGCGGTGACAAGGACCCTTGGGACCTCACACTTGCAAAGCTTTCCCAGCTGCTGCTGGTGCACACTCAAGAAGGTGTGAGTGTATTGACACAGCCGATTGGACCACAAACAGCTTATTCTATTATGTTTGTTTAACATGATGATGCTTGTGGAGGATCTCAGTTGGCTTGTGTTGAGGATGGACCTAATAGCACCATTTGGCTTGATGATTCACATATTTGTTCTGTTCTTTGTTGCTCTGAGTCCTTTTCTGAGCTTCTAGTAGAGAAAGAGTGCTCTGTGGCATGTGATTCAGTATCAGGGATAGATCTTCAGGCAAGTGGCACCTGGATCATTGACTCAGGTGCCACCAATTGTATGACATGTTGTCAAGGAGAGTTGCTGGTGACATCATCAGTGCCTTAAACAAAGTTTTGGCCAAGACATCAATGTTTTCCAAATTTTAAATCATCAAGAAAAGCTAGTGGTTCTCCATTTCAAAGAATCTGGCATTTCAGCCCACGCTAAGTGGTGTACATGTCTCCAGACGCTGACAAGGAAAAGGAGCCAGTGGTCCCTGCTGGATCCTCTAGGACACCTTTGAACCTGTTGGCCGTATTGCCACACCTCATGCTTTGTTCCACGTTGTTGCTTAGCACGACTAGGAGCTGTACGCGATGGATGTAGACAACGTATTCCACCATGGCACTCTATAGGAGAAGATCTACATGGTCTAAACAAGTGGACTTCCAGGTCCGTCACAAGGTTTGGCATTTGCTTAAGCCCTTGTATGGTATCAAGTAGTCAAAGTAGTGCTGCAACCAGGAGATCATTGACACACAGACTCGTGCTAGCTAGGTGAAGAGTGAATTCAATCTGTCCCTCTTTTCCTGATGGATAGGAAAACACTTGACCGCCATCATTGTGTATGTTTATAACCTCTTGATTGCATCTCCTTTGTTGGCGGCTGCCAAGCAGGCCAAGAAAGTCCTCCAGGAAACCTACGGGATGAAGGACTTTGGTGTTGTAGGAGACGATCAAGAGGCCATCCATATCGTCGAGGATGGTGGTAAAAAGTCGCAGCTGTTCAAGGAAGAAAGAGAAACATATTAGCAAGAGTATGCATGTAGCCAGCACGTGTCAGTGTGTGGGTCTTCTCCTGGTTCCAGCATTGGTGTAATTCATTCAGGTCATACGAGGCCTTTTGCAAGTGCAAAACCTTGTCATCAACCTCAAGCTGGGCACAAGACCGTGTATGTTTTCTCTTCCAGAGTGTCATGGAGGAATACATTCACATCCATCTGGTGCAGCTCCTAGTTATGTTGAGCAACAACTTTAACTAGGGCATGAGTGGTAGTCATAAAGCCAACGAGTTCAAAGGTGACATTGCAATCCACACCCTCAATGTATGAGAATCCCTTTGCCGTCAAGCGAGCCTTACAATAACCTGGTGTACCGTCTCGCAAAAGCCCCACTTGGTCTGTACAACTTTTTTTCCCAGGCAAGAGGTCAAAAATCTCATAGACATCATGCTCACGGATGGCTCTTACCTCATCCTCACAACTAGTACACCACAGCTCTGTGTCGTCAACCAAGAGTGCATCTTTCAATGTGCTCGAATCAGGAGCCATCAAAAGAGAGCTTGCGGTAGCCAAGACGCATGCCTCTAGACTCTGTCTGACCACGACAAGATCAGCTGTGAAATCACAAGCTAACAAGAACTCACAAGATACAAGCTCATAGCCGACAGCGTACAATGAATGCACCTTAGTGTATGCTACCTGTAAACTCAGTCCAAGGGCCTTTGTATCACGCTCGCCACTATCAACACTGAATGGGGTGTATGGACAACGAGTCAGCCGCCTGTTGAGTTGTAGGCCAGCGAAATTGCACCAGTAGCCTAATGCTCAGGTGCTCACCTCGGGCTGCAGAGCAGGCGGCTTGGTTATGGTAGGATGGGCTACATGCTTGCGGGGAAGGGGAGAGGGCGCAGCTGTAGGGGAATCATAAACAAGGGATAGCTCGCACGCAAGGGGACCAGGTACAGACACAAGACCAAGTGGATCGGGGAGAATTACCACCCGCATAGGATCAGGTGTACTAGAGGGAACTGACACAATCACGGGAGCAGGTGTGCCAAAGGCGAATGACATAGGCATGGGAGCATGGGTGTCACAGGGAATGACACAAGTAGGGGAGTAGGAAATCTAGAGAGAACTGACACAAACGCGGGAGCAGGGGTGTCAGATGGGACTGACACAGGCAAGAGATCAGGTGTGCCAGAGGGGACCGATGAGGCCACTTGACCCACAGCCAAGATAGCCGTATCGTCATCACCGGAAACCGGACCACATGTGAGGAGGCCCAAACGGACCCATCCACATGTTTTGACTTCCCCATCCATTGAAAAGCCACGCAGGTGAGAATGTGGTCATAAAAAAGACTATTAGAAAGGTTGCGGTACGTGAGATTCTTGAAGAAGAGGGTGTTTTCATACTCCAGTGGAATCCGAAAAGCGTCAGGCCTTTGTTCACGAGGGAGTATTGAGGAAGGCACACATGCGACCCCGGGAAAAGCATGATGTAGTGACCTCGTACGGTGTCCCTCACCAGTCCAACTGTTGTTTCTGCTGCTGCCACTACTGATGCCGCTACCACTGCTGCAATTGTAGATGTTGTAGTCGCTGCCGGGGCAGTTGACAGATAGCCTACAATGCTGCGGTTTTTGCCGTTGCTGCTGCTGCACTGTGCTGGTAACAGCTGGTCATGCCAGGCCAGTGGGTGTGGCACAGCCCGCAGGTGAGGAGGCGTGATTGCCATCCTTTGACGCTGCCATTGTCCAATTAGGAGGCGGCGGCAGCCAAAGAGGGTGACTTGAGCAGAATGCTCTGAGTCACTGTGATTGTGGTGCGAAGGGGTGGCTGCAACGGTCATGCAGAGTTCGCGGGTGTGAAAAAACCCACGAGTATGAGGGTGTGTCTGTCCCTCAAGGCTGCTACTGCCCGCTTAGGAGGCGGCAGTGGCTGAAGTTGGTGGCATGAGCAGGGTGCTCCTCGCCACCGAGGAGCACCGATGCCGTTGTTGTTGTGAATTGATGGTGGCAACAGGTATGAGAGGCTCACAGGTGTGACGAATCCGTGAGGGCAAAACAGTGTGCGCTGCTCTTCGAGGCTGCTGCTGTCCACTAAGGAGGCATTGCCTGCAGAAGGTAGTGGGTGGAGCACAATGCTCCTAGCCACCAATGCTGCTGGAGCATAATGTGGGACATGTATGCACAGAAACCAGAGGGTGTTTTACCCGGATGCACCCGCTGCAAGATCACAGCAGCTATGTAGATGCCGTTGCATAAACAATGGCGGTGACAGCGGCGAGATATCCCCATACCTAAGATCACCAAGCTTGAATACGGTGTTCTTTCTCACTACTTGTTGTGATACCAGTAGGTGGATGCGTCTAGTGAGAGGGACGAAAAGAAGAGTAGGTTGATAACATGCTATGGACAGAACGGGATGACATGACGCATTCAATCAAGTGTTGGAGAAAACTAACAAGTGGCAGAGTTATTGCGTGCACGTGAGCAAATCACGAGCAAGCGAGCGAGTGGCAAGCTCAACATATCTCGCACTCCTTGCCGCTTGAGGACCCGAACCACATGAGACCTATTTTTGGGAATATCACGCAAATGTGCTACCTAGAAAAACTCAACGGCATGTTGCCTGGTAGGAGCAACCCGGCTGCCTACTCCCAAACAGTGGCACTAGGAAGCCCAGCCTTTCACTCATTTTTTACAATGAATCAAACAAACCTGTGGAGAGTGTACAAAAGCAAGGAAGTCTCTTTCTTCAATGTGACTTGGGTTCGAAACCTCACACACACCCATGTGCCGCTCAACATCGTTGTAGCACATTTTCCCTTGATGGGTGCACAAGCAATAATGATCTCCATAATCAATCACCTCCATCAGTGAGGTGAGTGTGCAACGAGACCAGAGGTCACTGCGTGTTTGCGACACAAAAACAAACACCCTCCATGGCCTTTCCTTAACAATATATCTACCCATTTTTTTGTGCTGACATATCCATTCGGTGCGTGATTGGTGTCAAATTGATTGGCACATGTGGCAGGGGTCGGAGAAAATCAAAGCGAGAATTTCATCCCGCTCTCACACAACATAGGAAGTGTCTTGGTCTCGTCTTGTCTCACGTGGGACAAATCAAGATTGTCTCGTGTAGTGCTGTACAAGACAATGAGACGAGAAAATATCGAGACAATTGAGATAGAGACTGTCTTGATCTTGTTTTAACACCATTAACAATTGCTATGGAGTGAGTGCGAGAAACGATGATGCCGCATGTGGTGTTTGACGGCACAATGCACCTTTTATCATGCACCTAGAGATGCAGCGGCAGCATCGGTAGAAGTCAGGCTGCTAGGATGGAAGTGCCAAGTGGGTAGCTGAGCTGTGAGCAGGTGCGCGGTCAGAGCATCGATGATGGCGGCGGCTGCTACTGCAATGGTAAATGCACACGTCCACAGCACAGAGAGATGGTGACAGATGGAGCTGCGGCCAGGAGAACAACAGATGCACAATCGCAGACAAAGGTGTGGCAGCGGCCACCGATGAGGTCACGGCTATTGTGGCTCCGCAAACTGTAGCCGATGGAGATGGGAAAGCGACTCCCGCAGAAGCAGCTGCGGCGTTGAAAGTGATCACGACGAGCGAATGAAGCCGTGACAGTTGTGGCTGTGTGAAGAGCAGTCGAGTCGGCAACCGATCTAGATGCAGGAGGTACAGCGGCAGAAAGGGCTATAGTGGTGGTTGTGGGCACGATAAGTGAGAAGTGTGAGGATGGCCGAGATGCCTAAAATACAGACATTAAGACTAGTCCACCAGATTCGGTTGGTGGACTCAAGCCGGTGTGGGCTTGAGCCCGGATGCACAAGGGTGATGGCGTGAAGAGGTGCCAAAGCTGATGTACAAAGTGGGCCTAAGATGGGTGTTAGGATCAAGGAAGGGAATTCAACAAACCTCCTTGCTCTGACACGTGTAAGGGGGTCTGTTCCTTCTCAAAGGAATGAGAAGGAACGGGACTAGTGGGGAGATCCCCATGCACCAAGTACACCATGGATGGAGCTCGTGGAAGTTGCACTTAGAACCAAGAAAAAGAGAGCGGGGGAGAGCGAGTGTCTCCGCACCAGTGTGAGGGAATAGAGAAATTCCCTAAGCAACATTGTGTGTGAGAGTGTACGTTGTACAGACCACAACGTGATAGACGGTGCTTGAAAAGGTGTAGAGAAAGCAAAGGAATACTTAGAGATCTAAGAGTTGGTTTAACAATCAGTGTGAGAGAGGGATACCCCTGCCACCCTTTTTCAGGCTAGCGTACGTGCAAACTGTGCAACAGTTGGCCTATGGGAAAGTTGAGGAAGATGTCTACAAGGTACCAAACGGGAACCGGACAGATTCCGGCAACAGTATGGGTCACTCCGGTGGCCGAATGAAAAACCAAAAGAAGCAGCCGATGCGCAAAAACAAGGTCTACAAAACTAGGCTGACAACGAATATGAGTGATGCTACCAAAAAATGTCCCTCGTGAACTGGACACCGATAGAATTCTTGTGCTCACATAGGGATGTGCAAGATGAGGGAGGGACCATCAAAGTAGCTGTCAACCAGAGTAGTCTTCCTGCATGTGAATGGCCTCAAGTCCATAGGTCACCAAGACTGACAGAACGACACTCCCCAATGACCCGCAGACACCAGACGCCATAAGCGTGCACGGGGCACAGACATTTGACAACGAGACACAAGCAACAAGAAGGCGCCACAGCAGCGTGAGAACGGATGACATAGAGGTAGAACTAGGGTGAAAGAACGGGATGATACAGAGACACATCTACTGGGATCAGCACAGAGAGACTGGAGACCAAAAACATGCACAGCCACCTTGAACGTCCCAGAACAGAATGCCTTGGTGAGAAGGTCAGCACGCTACTGACGGGTGTCAACTCAAGTATGGCACACTTCACTACATGTAATGCGTTCACAAAAAAACTTTTGTTTGATGTTGATGTGCTTTGTGCAAATGTGAAGCATGCAATTGTGCTCAGCTATTTGGCGAGTGCTCTCATTGTCGCATCAAAGAGTGCTGCAGAGACTGATATAGTGAATGGGCTGGTGTATCTGCTACATGAGACAACACATCGAGATGCTCTGACAGACACCCGTTTCCAAAGCGACATAATCAGCCTCTGTCAAGCTACTTGCAACACAACTTTGTTCCCTGCTCTTCCAAGAAACTGCGATGCCGCCAATGAGGAAGATATAACCTGACCGGCTACGCCCGTCACAATCCTAGACCCAATTGCTGACTGTGTATCCATCAACGAAGACCAAGGGTTGTGTGCTAATACACAAGCTGAGACGGGGTGTGGATACAACATAGCGGGCGACATGCAAAACCGCCTCAAGATGGATGTGACATGGGCACTGGGATCATTGGGAGAAGAAGTTGACTACGAAGGCCGCGTGAGCATGTGTGGTAGTGCCAAGGAACATCAGAGACTCAATGACCTGCTCGTAGGTCGTAACGTCTACCAGCTCTTCCAACCACACAGGGTCAGCGGTCTTAAAAAGGCGCTGCCCAGTAGGCTTCATGGATGTAGATGATGGGGAACAGCAGCTAGGAGGTCGGCGAACCGCTCTCCCAAAGTACAAACATACCCGGCCTGATGCACGTTGAGCGTCCAATGCTGACGGTCGCGCTCAATCTCCATGCCCAAGAAGACGGGCGCAGGGCCAAGATCCTTCATCTTGTGCGCATACTTGAGGAGGTCCTTCACAGCCTGCACAACTTGTGGATTTGACAAGGCGATGAGGAGATTGTCCACATAGACCAGGATGGTAATGAATGGTGACGCAGGGCCAACTGAACTGCGACAGTGGCCACCGCGCTCAAGGGTGGAATGAATCTCCAGGTTCCATTAGACAGATTTAACCCATGTAATGCATCGTGAAGGTGCCAGACGCGGCCAGTACCATTGTCAAATCTATGCGGCTGAGCGTCGTGGATCTCTTCATCTGTCCATGCAAGAATTCATAGATAACTTCCATTTGATGCAGTTCCTAGTCATGCTGGAACACCAAGCTCAGTAGTTCCTAGGCAGTTGTGCACTTCCCCATAGGTGCAAAGGTGGCATCGTAGTCAATGCCAAGCACTTGAGATAAGCCCTTGGCAGTGAGGCAAACCTTGTAGCGCTCAACCATGCTGTTGGATTTATGCTTGTGCCGGAAAACGTACAATGAGGCAATGGCTTTTCAATGAGGTGGGAGGTCCACCAAGTTACAAACGTCATGCTCTATGATCGCATCCAACAACTCACACATAGCCTACTCCTAGAGAGTCGCATCTGGGGTGGAGCGGGCCTGCCGGACGGTGTCCGGACGTGGAGAGAGACTCGCATTTCCATGAGAAGTGAGTGCAGTGGAAACAGAGGTGTGAGACACGGCAGGACTAGACCCAACGACGACGACAGCACAAAAGAACTCGTCCACGATCATGGAATAACCAACAATCGAGTTGGGTTGGATGACAACCACTGCCAGACCAAGCGCATCCGGGCTAATGGCAGAAGCAGGCGAGTCAATGGAAGGGGCCAAGGCCGGGCCAGATGGACAAGCGGACACAGACGGACTGGCGGAGGGGACACAGTGAGAGGAGGACTGCAAAGGGTGTAGGCGGCCACCTGGAGCCCTTCTGTACGTGCCAGGGACAGACGAGAGTTGAGGAGCTACACCGTCCACTATGGAAGGAACGAGCAAGGAATTAGGGGGAACGGGAGAGGCGCTAGATGATTCTGGTGATGACATAGATAAGGACGTAGGGGATGATGCTGGAGATGAAGAAGAGATAACACCAAGTGATGTCACAGGTAGTGATGCAAGTGCAAATGACGAGGAAGAGGTGGATGCGGACAGAGGAAGGGAGGCAGGTGACAATGCAAGTGCTGACGATGCAAGCAACGATGCAAGGAGCGACACAGCCAAGGGTGCCAATACAAACGCTAGCAGGGATGCAGGTGAGACACATGTGATTGCAGAGAGCCGCCCGAAGGCCAGCCAGCCCAAGAGCTGTCGGCAACACGCGAAACCAGGCCAAGAGAGGGGGTGCGATGGGAAGTGTCGCGACTGAACTTGTTCTCAAAGAAGAGAGCCTCACATGAATCAATGACATGAACAGTCTTTGGATCCCAAAAATGCCACACATTGGACTGTGGCGTGACATCAATGAGCGAACACAGAAGCCCATGCGGGAAGAGCTTCTCAGCGTGCTGGTCCTCACGAAGCCAAACACCAGTAACGCATCCCCAAGTCCCCACAAGGCGCAAGTCAGTGTGACGGTGGTACCAGCATTCGTACGGAGTGATGTGATGTGGAAGGGGCCCATAAGGAATCCAGTCCCATACCCAGGTCATGTACTTCATGTCTTCATAAGCGGGAGCTTCAGACGGGTCAGACTTGAAGCATGGTACAAACCCCATCTATAAGAGTGTGGTTCTAGCGTTCGGAAACACCATTTTAATGAGGGGTATAAGGTACGGATGACTCAAACTGGACACCAACCGACGCAAGAAAACGCAAGTTGGATCCAATGAATTCACCACCATGATCGGAATGAAACACCTGCAGCTTGCGATGGTAGGTACCCTTAACCTGGACAAGCCTGGTTTTGTTCATGGAACCGATATCACTCTTGAAACAGAGGGGGAAACCCAAAGGAAGCGGGAATAGTCATCACTCAGATAGAGGACATAAAGACCGCAACCGAGGAACTCAACTAGGAACGGTCCCATGACATCAGCATGGACAAGAGCGAGAAGCTCATGGGTGCAAGACATGGATACAAGAAAAGGGGAATGATGCATTTTTCTTTGCACACAATCCATGCAGTCAGTGGTGCACAAAGCAGAGAAAGTGGCAGCCTCTCAACCAGTGGCAGGCTAATGAAGCAACAGGCTGAGAACTGCGGTTGTGCTCACATGACAGAGACGACAATGAAGCAAACGCGTATGCTCAACAGAAAGCCGAGGAGCGACATGGGCGTGAGCAGCGGCAGATGTGGTAGGTACAAACAAATGCACACGATACAACATGTCACGACAAATTCCACAGAGCACAACACGCCCAGACAACTGCAACAAAGCAGGTTCAATGCCACGTGACGCGACGAATGCCATGGCCTGATTGTCAAGGGTAGTCACTGGCAGTAGGCTCACCTCAAATGCAGGCACATACAACACATCAAGTAGGAAGACGTCACCAGAGATACCAACAAACCGCTCAACACCAATGCCCAAGACAGGTAAAATCTGTCTTGAATTAATGCGGACAAGACGAACGTCCTCGACAGGTCCCAATGACACCAACGCAACATGCAATGACGTCATGTGGTGGGTGGCTCCAAAAACAAGAATCCAGAAGCCAAGAGAAACACAAGCAGGGGACGAGACAGGACATGTAGCAAAATGACCCAAACAAACACCAGACAGCAGAGCATGACCCAGGCAATGGGCCAAAAGTCGAGGACATGTAGCATGTAGCCACTCCTCAAACCATGAATCACCCCCACCCAGACTACCCAATGACGCTCTCCGAAGGGATCCAGCTGAATCACTATGGTGATCCCTGGAGCCAACTGCCATAATCACACCACAAGAGACATCGTTTTGTCGTAGTGGAGAAGGCGCTGAAGAAGAGGCGACGGAATATTGGGTATAGCCGGTTGGTAGGAGCCTGAGAATTTGGCGGAGGAGTGGGAATGATCAGTGAAGGCGACGTAGGTAGCCACTGTGACTGCGTGTAAGTAACGAACGACAGTCTGAACATGGCTTATGTTTAAAGCCATGAAGGAGGAGTGTGCATTGCGGAAGGTGGTCCATAGAATGACAGGATCGAGTAGGACAGCGTCCAAGAGGCGTCAGTTGGTGGCGTCACCGAGGACAACATGCTATCGAAGAGACGACAGCACAGGTCCTACCCTTCACTATACTTTGATAACACAAAAGGATGTTTACGTGCAAGAGCCACAAGTAAAAGAACATAGGATATCCCAAGGTACTCAGACCCGAGTATCCGGGTCTTGACCAAAGTGGGAAAAATCCTACGTGCCCAGGTTCTAAGCTCACAAATGGTGGTCTCCAGGGACACTGGGACAAACCTCCAATTGTTTGGGTATCGACCAAGAGGGAAGAAAAAGGGAGAAATAACAGGAGAGAGGCAAATCAATAGAAAAAAAAAAAAAAAAAAAAGATTAAAAAGAGAAAACACCAGATGCCAGAGTTGGTCGTCATGAGATGGCCGCCGAGTGCGTGGACCCGGGTTCAACCCTGCCCTTTTGTGTTTGTACTTCGGGTCTTGAGCACCATGCCAAGCCCTGCCACGGGCTTGTGGTCAATGAGCTCATTGTGCAACAGGCCCGTTGACCACGTGCCCATCGGCAACGATGTGAGGGGCCGGCGAGGAGCAGTAGGAAGTTAGGATGCAGCTTCCTGGCAGATGCACACGCTGCTACTGCTAACGTTGTAGTAGCTTTCAACACATTGCGCTTAGATGAAGCAACTTTTGTTGCTGTCAGGTGCTGCTTGCTGCTATGAGTGTTGCGCGTGGTGCGATGATTTCTCTTGCTATGAGCAACTAATGTTGCGGCGTACTGATATGTGGCTTGCAGTTGCGCATAGCTACAAAGCGGCTCCTATAGCTGCTACTGCTCGTTGGTGAGTGCTGGTGCTACTTGTTGTTGCTAGCTGTTGCTATGTGCTACAATGCTTTACTACAAGCACCAACAGTTGCTCCTACTACAGCTGCGAGCTATGAGCGCTGCTTCTGCGAGTTATGACCGCCACTACTGTTGCTATTCTTGCTGTTGCTACCACTACTACACAAGTGCCAGCTATGGATACGACTCATGCTGCCCCTCGCAACTACAATTGCACCTGCTATTATAGCTGCAACTGAAGGCAATTGCAAGAGATGTTGCTGCTACCACAACTGCAGATATGCAGTTGATGCTGTTGCCGCAACCGTCGCCACGACAACTGAAAGCGGCCACCGTTATTGCTGCTAGATACGGCAGATCTGTAGTGGTGCCGGGGCAAATGCCAAGGGCTACTACGACTGTGTTTAGAATTTAAGTAGGGCATGCAGGCCCATGCAAACACCAACATGAGCTTTGAGTGTGAGTGCATTGCAAAACGAAAAGAATTTGGCTAAGTCTGGAACGCATAATATGAAAGAACAAGGAGAGTTTGCAAATGAGCCCCTGGCGGGCTTATGCAGGGGCACCGGCAGCTAGCCGCACCGGGCCCCGTCACCCCCGCTGAGTCCAAATGAGTCAGCGGGGAGAGCACACTGTAGAGGCCACGTGAACAACAAAGGTGGTCTCCTCGAGGCACCAGAATAGCTCTCCGAGTGCCCGGGTCTCGACCACCGAGAAAATGTTAATTCTCTCCTTTGTATATATTTTCCTCTGTGGTGGTCATGAGTGTGCAGGGCATGCTGATACAGAGAGCGGAGGCGACGCACAGTGAGCGCACGCGCCACAAGTGGGCAAGCACTGCACACCTCCCTCTGCCTCACCCACGTGCTCGTCTCCCTCTCTTCAGCATAGCCCATGCCAGTCGTGGGAGCCAAGAGCTAAATTTATGGCCCACGTGCTTGTTTCACTCCATTGCTCTGATTTATGTTTACAGACCTAGTTTAGTCCTCTTAGCTAGTTGATGATACGTTNGAGGGACTTTTGCCCTCGAGCTTTAGGAGCGAGCCAGCGAGCTTCGCTCGCTGGCCGCTGGGTGAGCTCGATCAGCGAGACTCACCCGTAGGTACTCTTACACGTCGATGAGCAAGGAGATAGAAGGGACGCCATGGACGCCCTCCTTCACTGAATCCTAACTTAGTCCACACTTAACCATTTGAAGTGATTTCGGTCCCGTTTGAATCGTACAGTTCTCCTTATGGTATCAGAGCTGTGATCGCAGGCTGAAGTGTTCCGCCGCGTGAGGAAAACACGGAATTGCGTGGCGGCCGTGTGAGGGGCGTCGGAAGTCCGTGGCGGCCTGTGACGCCGTTGGAGCAGATTCGAGCCGCCGAAGTGAAGCGCGAAGGGCTGCCAGGGCCGTGTAGAGTGGTAGGGCAGCCGGAGAGGCGCACGAGGGTGACTGAAGGGGACGAGGTCCGCCAAGCCACCCACCTACCCACACGTCCGCGGACGAGGGAGAGCACCGGGGCGACCTCGGCACAGAAACGAGGCCGCAGCAGCGTGGATAGATCCTAACACAGAAGGGGTGTAGGCTAGAGTACGGGAGTGATCCGCTAGCACACCCTCCCTTGTCGCTCCAAGCGAGAAACGCGACGACGAGACCCCGGCACCCATCATGAGTGCCGCAGGCTCCGCGGCGGCAGGCACCTCTGGTCCTGCCGCCAGTCAACATGCCGGAAGTCAACCGGCACATCAAGCGGCCGCCACATCCGGCACCGTGACGTGGGAGGATCTAACGAAAGTCATGTCCCAAAAGGACTTGACCCCTCCCCTGCTAGTTGCCCGTGATTTTTTGGCCTGGAAGGACATCTTCCTTGCCTGGGCGGCGGAACACGGCTTAGAAGAGCTGTACCTCACCCCACCAACCGATGACGCTGATGAGCGCGTGCTCCTACGCGCCTTCAACGCCCTCGTACGGGCCCTCCCTGACGAGCAGGCTTACGCAATACGCCACCTGCGCTTTGGTGGCAAAGGGGAGGACCCANGCCGCAACCTACTGCGGCGACTGCGCGTTACAGACATCGAAAGTACAGACTTGGCAGAGGTGTTTGAGGAGCTTCGCCACTATGAGGACATCCTCCGTGGTGAGGCGCGAGAGGCGGCAGCGCCAGCAGCGAGTGCTTTTGTGCACCAGGCCGCCTCGGCAGAGCGCTCTGGGTCAGGATACACAGGAGGTCGGAGTTGGGGAGGCGGCAGAGGAGGTCGTGGCGTACAGTCAGGAGGAGGGCGCGGTCGTGGACAAGGCGCAGGAGGGCGCACATGCAACTACTGTGGGCAGGAGGGGCACTACTGGCGGGCGTGCCCCGAGCTCCAGCGCATTATGACATCTTCCCCTCAGCAGCAGCAGCATCAGCATCAGCAGCCATTTCTGCCGCAGTTGCGTCCCCAGCCTCGACAGCAGCTCCACCAGCCTGCCTGGTCGACACATGCGCCTGGGGGGGCACGTGCACCATTTCCCTTTGGTGCAGCCACCTTTGGCCTACCCTCACAGCAGTTCCCAGTACCATTCACAGTGGAGCAGGGGCCTCCACCCATGTACCAGGGGTCCTATTATGCGCCGCCCAGCTCGACCGTCCCAGTCCCTGCACCAGAGTGGGCACAGCGGGTCTACGCAGCAGTGGCCGAGGCGCAGCAGCCCGTGACAGCACCACCAGCCGGCTGGACTGCACCTATGGAGCTTCAGCCGCCAGAGCCTACAGCCACTCAGCAGCCGCCAGGTCAGCGTCTCGGTCATACTCA
>SZWC01004932.1:49954-103981 GCA_023375785.1 Penium margaritaceum
TTGGCCTTGTGTTTGCCCCCACTTCAAATTCTCTCCTGGATGGGTTTTGTGACAGTGACTATGCGCGCGACAAACGGGTGCGCAGTCGGGGAGGGTATGTTTTTCGTGTCTGGGGTACAGCTGTGTCGTGGCGCAGTGCAAAACAGTTGTGTGTGGCACGCAGCGTGGCAGAAGCGAATTACATGGCACTTGGGGAAGCGGCTTGTGAGGGAATTTGGCTGGCTAGATTGCTTGAGGAGCTAGGAATGCATGTGCCCGCTGTGTCACTGCATAGTGATAGCTCCGCAGCGCGTCGCATTGCTGAGAATGATGGTGTGCTGCACCCACGCACGAAGCATATCAACGTAGAACATCACTTCGTTCGTGAAGCAGTTGACGCCGGCGCTGTGCTGGTCTGCCCCATCAAAGGCACTAACCAGCTTGCTGACTTCCTTACCAAGGCTCTACCCTCTCCCTCACTTCACCAACAACTCCAACAGCTTGGTTGCACACCTGCTACACTCATGTCCAAGGGGGCGTGTTAATTCTCTCCTTTGTATATATTTTCCTCTGTGGTGGTCATGAGTGTGCAGGGGATGCTGATACAGAGAGCGGAGGCGACGCACAGTGAGCGCACGCGCCACAAGTGGGCAAGCACTGCACACCTCCCTCTGCCTCACCCACGTGCTCGTCTCCCTCTCTTCAGCATAGCCCATGCCAGTCGTGGGAGCCAAGAGCTAAATTTATGGCCCACGTGCTTGTTTCACTCCATTGCTCTGATTTATGTTTACAGACCTAGTNTAGTTGTGGCTGTTTTAGGCTTTGGGGCTCGAGGGACTTTTGCCCTCGAGCTTTAGGAGCGAGCCAGCGAGCTTCGCTCGCTGGCCGCTGGGTGAGCTCGATCAGCGAGACTCACCCGTAGGTACTCTTACACGTCGATGAGCAAGGAGATAGAAGGGACGCCATGGACGCCCTCCTTCACTGAATCCTAACTTAGTCCACACTTAACCATTTGAAGTGATTTTGGTCCCATTTGAATCGTACAGTTCTCCTTAGAAAATACGATCAGTGCTAGAAATACTCAAAATCAGTGTCCAAACATCGCAAACGGCTTTCTGAACATCAGAAGCACTACAACATACATCGGGTCTCCTCGTCGCACCGGTACAGTCCACCGGGAGTGCGGTTCTCAACCCACCAAGAAAACTCTCCTAGCTCCCGACAAGCCAACCAGGCCGCAAGAACACATCAATTGCGTCTTGCCGGGGCTTTCGTAGGTGATGGAAAAGTCTGGGGACACTCCGGAGGCCCGTCGTGTCGTTACGCTCTCCTCTACCCTATACCACCAACATGGGGTATCTGGGTAAACCTGGAAACCCTAATGCAGCAGATTGGGGTAGTAGCGTTGTTGATGCAGCGTGCGGGAACCCATGCTCATTGCTTAGGATGCCCCATCAATTTGCTGCACCAGAGTTTAAGTCTGAGAGCTCTCGTGTTGTTACTCAGAAACGTGTGCGCCGGAGTTAGCTCCTGACAGCGGCTAAAAACTGGAGATGACTGATTAGGAAGTGAGAGTTAGTAACAATGGGAGACCCCTCTAAGTTCTAGCTCCAGCCAGCTCTGTAGAGCTTGTTACTCAGTTTCTAAGCCAATCAGAAAAATGACCTATTTTCTGGCAGGCAGGGTTTTCTCGGTGAGCCTTGCCAGACAATTGACAGCCCAAAACCCGGGCGTCGTCCATTTTGCCTTAAAACTGGACCATACCATGATACCCATGCTGCAAACGTAGTCGTGCAGTCAGAATCACCTAGAAAAATAACAGCAATGAGCTATTGCCACCGAAACCTAGGCGGCGCCTACGCTAGTTCCCAGTCCCAACAGTGCCCCAATAATATGAAACTTGGACCCTAAGCAGAACATGGTGTTGCAGATGCAATAGCGCAGTCAGGCCCATCACTGAACGCATGCACACAGCATTTGCAACGACAGTGACTGCCGGCAGCACGATTGCCAAGGAGGTCTGCTGATGAAGCTGAGCACGTTGGAGGAAGGAGGCTCCAACAAAATGCGTGTAGGCCTCAGCGTGTGTCGGCTCCACCAGACGACACTCCAGCAACGTCCTGTCTCGTCGTCATTTATCTGCACACCGATGTACACAAGCCAAGAGGACACAACAGAGTACAAAGAGAGATTCATGAGAACCAACACTCCCCCATAACTCACAAGCACAGTGCACATAGACGGGTAGAGAGCACAGAGACCAAGCGGACAGGGATAGAGAGAGAGAGAGAGAGAGAGAGAGAGAGAGGACCTTACGGACGCAAACCAACCGCACTCACAACCTTCTTAAACGAGTCACACTTTAGTGCCTTGATCAAGAATTCAGCCAACTATCGTGCCATCTCAATGTACACAATGCTGATGTTGTCGTCATGCAGCAATGAACGTACATAGTCATACTCAACATTGATGTGCTTTGTGCAAGTGTGATGCATGCCATCATGCAGCAATGAACGCACATAGTGATACTTGACATTGATGTGCTTTGTGCGAGTGTGATGCACGCTGCCATTGTCAGCAATGGCCATGGCACTCTCATTGTCACAGTGCAACGTGATGGATGGGATTGACTGACGCAGCTCGGACAACAAGCGACGCAGCCACATGCTCTCACATGCGCCAGAACCAAGGGCCACACACTTAGCCTCAGTAGTGCTGCATCCAATGCAGCCTTGCTTTGTGCTTTGCCAGGACAAAACCTTGCCGCCAACAAGAAAGATGCAGCCAGTATGTTTGGACTGCCGGTCCAGTCGTTGTCGGTGTAACCCATTGTAATAACGGAAAGCAGTCAACTGAGCCTTGCCGTGGGGTTGAGACAACATAGCGCAGTGCTCAGATCGCGGCCTCAAACTGGACGTGACGCGGCTCCTGAGAGAACTGGGCAAGGAGGTTGACAACGATCGCAATGTCTAGATGCGTCATTGTCGCCAAGAACATCAATGACCCAATGACACGTAGATACATGGTCACGTTTATTGGCTCCCCCCGTACGACTGGTTCAGAGCTCTTCAGCTTTGCTTGACCATCGGGCGACATGGGTGAGGATGCTCTCGGCACGAGGGACAGGCCCTCAGCAAAGCATCCGGACAAGGATTGGACATAGGTAGATTGATGGACGTGCAGAAAGACCCATGGAGCAATCACGCTCAAGCTCCATGCCTAGAAAGACTCGTGCTGACCCGAGGTCCTTCATCTGATAGGTGGCATGCAGTAGGTCTTAGACCGCTAGATGGCAGCTGCATCCGATGACGCAATGAGTAGGTCATTGACATAGACCAAGACAGTGACGAAGGTCTGGTCTCGCGGGCTGACAAACAGTTCAGGGTCGGCAGTGCTGCGAAGGAGGCCGCCGCTGAGAAGAGTATTACTGATCTCCATATTCCAGTAGCGTAGTGACTGCTTCAGGCCATAGAGGGCCTTCCATAGCTTCTAGACCTTTCCAGAGTTCCTCACGTTCCAATGAGCCATGGAGAAAACTGTTACTCATATACATCTGATGCAGCCCAGCTAATGGAGAACCGAAAGACCGGGGCGAAGATCAGGTCATAGTTGACCCAGGAACCTGGGCAAATCCCTTGGCCGTAAGGCACGCCTTGTACTTGGCTAGGGATTCGTCTGGCTTCCACTTTCATCAAAGGACCCACTTGGTGCCGATGGCCTTTCGGCCGGGGGAAGGTTGACAAGCTAGTTGACATGATGTTTCCGAATGGCAGCAAGCTCGTTGGTGCATGTAGCCTTTGAGTGTGGGGCCTCAGGAGACGCTCAAGCCTCACATCGGGTGGTTGGGTCCTCTGTTCGCTCTGTGGAACAGACAGTGAGGGCGTGGGAATCTTGCGCCCCAAGTGGCATGCGTGTCAGCGTAGCCGCGACGGCACATTGGTGCTCCTTATGGAATAAGGCGTAGACCAAGGTCGACCCCAGATGCAGGTCGCTGGTGACTGACAATGTGGCAAAGCCAAGCGCCTTGGTGCCAAGGTCCCCTCTCACAATTGTGGGAGTGGGTCTGCCCGGAGGCGAGGAGCCTCATGGGGCGACAGGAGGTCGTGGTGCAAGAGGGCACAAGGCGGCGGCCTGAGTGCTCACCGTCGGCCTGCGTTGGAGGCTCCCACCCGGACCACGTGTGAGGCATGCCGGCATGGACGGAGAGGCCGGCCTGGAGAGGCTGGCGGAAATTGACCGGGCAGCCTGCCCGGAGGGGCTAGTAGACACAAGCGGGGCAGCCGGCCCGGAGGGGCTGGTGGACACGGACTCAGCAGCCGACTCAGAGAGGCGAGTGGACAAGAACGGGGCGACCGACTTACAGGGGCAAGCGGACACGGACAGGACAACCATCCTGGAGGAGCTAGCGCACATGGATGGGGCAACCGGCCCATAGGGTCTGGCGGACACGGGCAAGGTAGCAGGCCCGAAGGGGATGGCGGAAAGTAGCAAGGCAGCCGGCTCGAAGGGGCTGGTGGACACGGACGGAGTGGCCGACTCAAAGAGACTAGCGGACGCAGACGGGGCTACCGACTCAGAAGGGCCAGCAGACACAGACAAGACGGCCGGCTCAAAAGGGCCAGCAGACACAAATGGGACGGCAAGCTCAAAAAGGCGAGAGGACGAGGATGACGCAGCTGGCCCAAAGGGAAATGCAGACACGGGCGGGGCTGCCGGCCCCTGAGGACCGGTGGGCACAGACGATGTGACGCTCGGAGGCGGCTGAACGGAGGACGGACCCACCACTCCCCCACATGTCGCGAGGGACATCGACGCGTCGGAGTAAACAACGTCGCAGGGAAATAGGTTCTCAAAGAAGAGAGCATCTTGGGCCTGGATGATGTAGTATCGAGAGGGATCCCAGAAGCACCACGCCTTCGACTGACGCGAGACACCAAAGAAGGTGCAAGGACGGCCACGAGGCTTGAGCTTGCCGCCCTGGTGTGGGGCAGGCAACCACACGATGGCTACGCAACCCCAAATGCACGCCGGGCAGAAGTCAGCTCGCTCGCCACACCTGTGCTAGTATGGTTTGGACTGACATGGCAGGGGTCCGTGGGGAATCCGGTTCCGGACCCACGTCATGTAGGTCATGGCCTCGAAGTAGAAGCCATCAGAAAGTCCATACTTGACCCGCATTGTGCGGATGGCGTTGGCCATGGTGCGCTTCCATCACTCACATACACCTATCTGGGCTGGCGTGTAAGGCGCTGATGTCTCATGATGGATACCACGCGAAGCGAGGAAGAGTGTGGTCTCTTGCATAATTCGACACCGCAATCAGAGAAAAAACGGCGGAGAGGGCAACTGCACTCGAGCTCAGTACGGACAAGCCCGTCCTGGATGGTGGGGACAACATCATTCTTCTGTCAAAGACAGAAGACCCAGCATAGTGAGAGTAGTCATCTATGAGGGTTAGGACACAACGTCCTTGCTCCTCGACGGACTCTGTTGCAAGGGGACCCATGACATCATAGTGGACCAGGTCCGGCAGGGCAGACACATGAGAGGAGGACAGGGGGTAGGTGGACCAGTGCATCTTCCCTTTAGCGCACTCAATGCACTCAGTGGGACACGGCAGTGGAAAGGCGGCTAGATCAAGGCCTTTGGCTGGCTGCGTGTGGAGCATGCTATCAACAGCAGCAGAGTGGACATGACAAAGGCGGGGGTTTAGGAGACGTGTGTGCTATGGAGAGAGTGCGCTAGTAACAAATACATGGCCCGTGTCAGCCAATGGGGAGAGAACAGAGGGAGACGCAGACGGTTGCGTCACGTGCCACAAGTTTCCATGGGCGGTGGCATGCAAGACGACACAACCAAGCGAACGCAATGACACAGTGCACATAGCACGCGAGTGCAATACTTCCATGCTAATGCACTCAAGGGCAGTGACGGACAAGAGGCTGAGCTCAAGACCAAGAACGAAGAGAACATCGGTCATAAAGACATCCCCATCGGGACCACGGAAAGGAATGACACCGACACTGCAAACAGGTGAGACTTGACCAGAATGTGTCCGAACCCGGAAGACATCGGTAACTGGGCCAAGGATATTGAAGGCCTCACGCGAGGCCGTCATGTGATGTGTCGCCTCAGAGTCAATGATCCATGTCTCGGCAGGGCCCTGGACCAGTGTCGCTAGATCGCTAATGGTCACATGGCACTGGGCAAGGGATGCGGACGTAGTCGACGGGGGTGCGAACCGAGACTGTTAGTCATCCAGCCAAGCAACATCATCATGAAGAAGAGCAAGTGGGGAGGACACGAGAGAGAACGGAACAGACAAAGGTACAAAGGACGACCACAGCTTGGACTCTCTCATGCATGGCAGGGCAGGTTGACCAACGACGACATAACTCGCACATCCCCGGGGAGGAGGGCAAGGCCGTCCGCGCTGAAGTGCGATGAACTGCTCCAACTGACGCTCGCGGGTGGAGGGCCCAATGGAGTAGACCGACTGCAGTGTCACGGCACGGGAGTCAAGGAAAGACAAAGGAGGCGCTGGTGATGGAAGAGCGGGCACCAACGGCTGCAGATAATGTTGCGGCTGAGCTTTCTGAGGGTGAAAGGGAGCGGGCGGCGCGGTCACTACAGGATCAGCCACAGTCACGGCAGCGGTGGCAAGGCGGCACTCACGCTGGCAACGCATGGTGGCGATGACACATGCCTTGTCTTTCGGGAGCGGACACGCGTACCACCCGTGCCCTTGCTGGCCACAGTTGTGGCAGACTAAGCTGTAGCCACTGGATCCTCTTAAGTACAGCTGTGGGCCCTTGCCCTTCTTGCCCCTACGTTTCTTCTTGCCGGATGATGATGCGCCGGAGGACGCAATTGCTGCGAGGGCGGCAACTGCCACCGAGGAGACGGTAAGAGAGGTGAGGGCCTCCATGCGCTGGATGTGGGACTCCTGACGAGCCTCCTCGATGTGGAGAACAGCCATCACGGCGAGAACGTCCTGGGTGCAATGGACAAAGACGTTGGCAAACACATCGGTTGCCCCGCGCTTGATGGCAAGGAGTGCTGATAGAAGGGGTGGTGCAACTTCTCCCAAGAGGCGAAGAAGGTCCTCCGCCCGACACTAGTAGGAGGTGACCGTCTTCATCTCCCCCATATGGAGGGAGTTGAACTCTCGTAGCTGGCGGCTGGTCTCTGCCTCTCTAGAAAGGCAATGAGGGCGTGTGAGGATGTGCCATACCGCTGTGGGGTCGGGATGACCGCCAGTGGAGAAATCCCCAAGGAAGGGCTCGAGAGCAAGACGTGAAGCCATAGGGGCAACAGGGACGGGGGCACGTATGCAGCGCGACCAGAATCATACACCTGCTCGCCAGCCTAGAGCGGCGGGGGTGGGGTTTCAATGTCCTTTGGCCTGCAACCAGCACCCAGAGTGGGGCCTAGGACTGATGACACAGTCCGCCTTTGGCACTGGGTACGCTGCTATGCTGAATACTGTGTAGCAGAGGAAACTACAAGACTAGGATGCTCGGGTAGAAGGAAGGACGGCAGCTGCTAATGCTATTACCGCTATTGTTACTACTACAGCGGCTACTACTGTAGTAGCTGTGTGAGCGGTTGTAGTGCCGCTAGCTGCAGCGTCAGCGTTGCGAGCTGTAGGCGCATGGCAGCTAGCAGATCTGACGAGCAAGCAAGGCTGACGATAGATCCTTTAGGGTATTGGTGCTACTATGGCTGCTGCTACTACTACTTTCGCAGTCGCTACACTTGCTCCTGCTGCGACTGCTGCGACTTTCGCAGTTGCTGCACTTGCTCCTACTGTGGCTGCTGCAGCTACTACTATTGCTACTACTACTGCTGCTACAGTTGTATTGGCTGTTGTAGCGGTTGCTACTGGTGTTATAGTTGCTATTGCTGCTGTAGCGGCTACTACTACGACTGATGCAGTTGCTATTGTTGCTTCTACTCTTATTGTTGGTGCAGCGATGGCAGCTATTGCTGCTGTTGTTACTCTAACTACTATAGTTGCTACAAAAAAGGGAGACCAATCGGTCCTCTCACAGACGAGGACCCCTCCTTACCTTTAGCCATGGGTTCCTCTATTTTTTTTGTGTTGAACTTGTTGGTGACTTCAACAGTAACGTCAATACTGGCGTCGGCAGGGACGTCAATGGTGTGGCTGACGTCAACAATGACATCAATCGAGGGTGGCTGACTTCAGCAATGGCTCTCGCGTTGCTGCTGCATCCGTTGTTACGTTAGGTGCTATGTTGCTACACCTATTTCTGTTGCTGGTGCTATAGTGGCTACTACAATAGTTGCTACTGATGTTGCTCTTGCTACTACTCCAACGGCTGCTACTATGACTGCTACAACTATTGCTACTACTATTGCTGCAATTGCTGCTGGTGTTGCTAATGCTACTACTGCTACTATTGCTATAGTGGCTGCTACAGCGGCTACTTCTATTGCTACTACTACTCTACTACTGACATTAGCATTGATGTCACTAGTGATATTAGAAGTGATGTCAATGGTGACATCAGTACTCGTGGCGGACGTCACTACATGTGCTGTTGTTGTTGCCAATGCTCTTGATGCTATAGCGCTGCCCTGTGCGGGTGATGCTAATGCTACTGCCACGCTGCTACGTGTTGCTCGTGCTACTCCAGTTGTTGCGGCTGTGGTAGCAACTGTTGTGGCTGCCGCTGCTGCAGCAGCACTACTACACACTGCTACTGCTGCGGTAGGTGCTGTTGTTGCAACATCAGCAGCAAGGATTTGGGTGCTGCCCCCTGCCCTCAGATGTGGTGTCTGCAGGGGTTTCGCGATGTTTATTTTGTTTTTTTTTCATGGTCAGTACTCGCTACTGCTCCAGCTGCGTGCTCTTCCCGTAGCCACTGTTGCTACTGTTACTGCCTAACGCTACTACTGTTGTTGGCTGGCGTAGCTACTACCCGCAGCTCCTGCTGCTGTTGCACACTACCGGCTACTGCTGCTTGCTGTTGCTGTTGCTATTGCTGCTCCTGTTGCTACCGGCTTCTGTTGCTAATCGCTGCTCACTGCTTGCTGCTCTCTGCTGCTAATGTTGCTTGTTGCTCATTGCTTGCAGCTGCTCGCTACTCACTACTAGTGTCGGCTGCATCTGCTGCCTACTGCTAATGTTGCTCCTTCTTGCAACAACAGTTGCTACTTGTTGCAATAGCTGCTGCTTGCTAGCTGCCTGCTGCTTGTTGCGTGCTGCTTGCTCTGTGCTGCTTGCTCCATGCTACTACTCCTGACCTGCTGTTGCGCTTGCAACAGTTGATGCCTAGTCACTTTCCTGGCGGTATCGCTGCCACGTGCGTCTGCGCCGCTCCAACATTGGTTGGTCGTGCCAGCCGCGAGTCCACCACTGCTACCACCGCCGTGAGGTCAGTGCTGCCAAAGAAAATTCTGGCATCATTTTCCCCGTGTTGGGAGCACTTTGAAGACGCCACCCGGCGGTTCAGCACTACCGGAAAAAATCCGGCAGCATTTCCCCTGCACTTGCGCGTTCTAGAGACCGCCGGCGTTCACTAGACATGTTTGCCAATGTTTTGCTGCTTCTACTGGGCTCTAGCTCTGATACCAAGCTGGAAAACCTAATGCAGTAGGTTGGGACAGGAGCATTGTTGATGCAGTGTGCGAGAACCCACGCTCGTTGCTTAGGCTGCCCCCTCAGTCCGCTCCACCAGTGTCTAAGTCTGACAGCTCTGGTGTTGTTATTAGAAACGCGTGCGCCAGAGTTAGCGCTAGACAACAGCTGAAAATTGGAAATGATTGATTAGGAAGGAAGAACAAGCAACAATTGGATACCCCTCCAAGTTCTAGTTCCCCTCAGCTCTGTAGAGCTTGTTACTCAGTTTCTAAGCCAATCAGAAAATTGACCTATTCTTTGGCAGTCAGGGTTTTCTTCGTGAGCCCTGCCAGACAGCCGATAGCCCAAAACCCGGGTGTCGTCTGTTTTGCCTGAAAACTGGACCATACCATAACACGCATGTTGCAAACGCAGTCGTGTATTCAGAATCACCTTAAGAATAGCAGCAATTCCTTCTAGCCGCCTAAACCCAGGAGTTGTCTACGCTAGTCCCCGGTCCCAACACTGCCCGAATAGTATGAAACTTGGACCCTAAGCAAAACGTGGCGTTGCAAATGCAATAATGCAGTCAGACCCAGCATTGGACGCGTGCAAACAGCATATGCAATGACAGTGACTGCCGGTGGCATGACTGCCGAGGAGGTCTAACGATGGAGCTGAGCACGTTGGAGGGAAGAGGCTCATTAAAAATGCGTGTAGGCCTTAGGATGCGTCGGCTCCACCAGACAACACTCCAACAGCGTCGTGTCTTGCCGTTATTCATCTGTACGCCGATGTACACAAGCCGGGAGGACACAACAGAGTACAAAGATAGATGCGTGAAAACCAACAGTTCATCCATCGATGTCGGTCGTGACGGGTGGAAGCCACACAAACGAACAACTGCTATGGTGGCTCAGAACGCCGCCACTTTGTTGTGTCGTCACCGAGATGGCAGACGCGATGAAGGAAAATGCTGAGAAATTTTGGTAGTGTTCCATCTACTACTCTGGGAGATAAACTTGTGTCATGAGCCTTCGGCTTAGGGCCGTTGCGTTGCCAGGAATTGTGCAACCCACCCAGCCCAGCCCAGCCCAGCCCAGCCAAGGAACCAGACTGATCCTAGCGTAGGAGGTGCTCGAAGGCACGGATGCAAGAATGCAAACACTTAGGGCTGCTCACCAAGACAGGTTTCACAACCATGGCGCAAGAGAGAGTGGAGTTAGGTCACGGCAACAAGGAACAACACCCCCGAGGAATTCATGGGGGAGGGGACCCATGACGTCAGCGTGGACCAGATCAAGTGGGTGAGATGACTGGGAATCAGAGGAGGTAAATGGAGAGCAATGCATCTTGCCCTGGGCACACTCCAGACAATCAGAAGGGCAAGGCGGTGGGAAAGTGGCCGGAGACAAGCCAAGAGCAGGCAGGAGGTGAAGCATGCTTGTGATCGCATCAGTGTGCACATGGCCAAGGCGACGATGCAAAAGCTAAGCGTAGTCAGGGGAGAGAGAGGGAGCAACATGGGCAAGAGAGGAGCCAATAAAGGAGTGAGGGGTGGCAAGCAAGGGCACATGGTAAAGCTTATCACACTTGACACCCTGGAGGACCACACAGCCAGAAGGACAGAGACGAACAGTACAAATACCCTGACTGGCAGAGAAATCCATGCCCTAATCATTGAGGGAGGTCACGGACAGCAAACTGAGCTCCAAGGAGGGCACATACAGGACGTCAGGCAAGTGCAGCACACCACTGGGTCCAACGAAGCGAACAACACCCACACCCTGAACGGGGAGCAACTGGCCAGAACCGGTGCATATAAAGCGAACGAGACCGGTAGGACCCAACGAGATGAAGGAGGCACAATCGGACGTCAGGTGGTGGATGGCTCCAGAGTCAAGGACCCAGAAGCCACAAGCAACATGAAGAGTAAGAGTACGAATCACAAGCAACATGAAGAGTAAGAGAACGAATCACAGGCGGCGAGATGACGTGGAAGAACGAAGGACAGCCAATGCTCGACCCACGAAACAGACGCGGACGGGGACACAAGGACATGACCGGGGGGTCCTCACGGAGAACAGTTTCAGTCTGACAGGAGGGACCTCTGGCCAATGCAGTCACACTCTCACCTCCCTCATCATGAAGGTGGAGACACTGCAGAAGGGACTGCTCCAGCTGGCGCTCGCCGTCGACGCACGGCGCTGACGACGGAGCAAGGAAGCCACGGAGGAGTGAAGTAGGTGGGAGAGGGTGGCCCGGCGTAGACGGGTGCACGTACGGCTGTGGCCAGCTCCAGGGATATGGTGCCGGCAGAGGTACAGAGAGGATGCCAGTAGTGGAATACGCCTGAGCAGAGGGAGAACTCACCAACCAAGATGATGTACGGGAGTCGGAGCTGTAGCTAGCCGTGGAAGAGGGGTCGGAGCCGCTGGATCGCGCCCAGTGAGCAGGCATGGCACGTGCGAGGTGCATGTCATCAGGCGGTGCCGAGCACTTCCGAGCAGAGTGCTCGGAAGAACCACAATTCCAACACACCACCTCGCCGGAGACACGAGGGGAGACAGCGTCAGCGGGCTTCCCCTTGCCGCGTCCCTTGCCACGGCCGCGGCCACGGCCCTGAGAGGCAAGGGTTGTAGCCGTGGAGGAGATAGAGCTGGAGGCGGCGATGGAGGAATAGGAAGAGGAACCTATGGTGACAGTGGCAACGCCATCGACGACAGAGCGATGGAGGCGCTTGTTCTGGAGTCTGGTCCACCACGCAACAAGGCGCTCATCGACGAAGTCCCAAAGGGCGCCTACACCAGGAGGGGACCGTGGGGGCACGGGCTAAGACGCGAGGTGCTTCAACTAAGCTGATTTAACGTCGTGGAGGAGGTTAGACAGCTTGGGGATTAACCCGTTGGCCATGGTGAGTACAGCAGACAGATGCCTAAGCGCAGCGTTGTCAAATTCACGAAGGAGCTTGAGCCCCGGACCCAGTACGCATCAGCCGATTTGTCCGCACGCATGAGGAGCGTGTTAAACTGCACGGTGAGCACACTTTGGGCAGCCTGACCAGTGACAGTGGTCCGGCGGCGTAGCGTGGTGTACGCACCAATGGGATCACCTTGCTGTTGGGCAGCAGGGTCTGGATTGTAAGTGCCAACATCATCGACAAGCGTTTCAGGCGCAGCCGCAATGAGGGTGCGGACAATGAGAGCAGACTCATCAGCGACGTGTGAAGGGCGCGACCGGGGGGAAATAGTATTCCCACAGGCGTTCTCCTTGAGCCCATGCGCTAAAGCACGTCTCCCATGAGGAGAAGGCAAGTCCAGTAGTCAGAACAGGAGGTTGGGAGAAGAATTCATGCTGATGCAGTGGAGCGGCAAAAGCGGCAGCAGGGTTGTTGTTCGCACGTGAGACGGGAGCGGTACTCTAAGTGGACTGGGAAAAAGAGACATCAGCACAAGAGCCAGCAGGGAAGACAGATGCAGTAGGGAGGCGCTTAAGCACAATGGTGGCAACCTCATCAGCAAAGGCGGCACGATTGTCATGTGCCACTTTGATGCGGTCTTTGGCCTCGCGTTGAGCCTCGCAAGCGAGGTTCAGCTGATGCTGCAGATCAGCGATGACTGGCTTGTCGTCACCAGGCATGGCGACGACTGTGGGACTGTGTCGGACAAATTTCGACAGAGTATCCCCCACCCTCGTGGGTGTGGGAAAACTAGGAGTGTCTTCTGTATGCAGAGGAGGTGCTACAGGACAACCCACCGTAGTCAGACACAACAAGCAACCGCAAGAAGTGCAGAAATACAAGCCCAACAGCAAAGGCAAGCAGGGTGACAGCTTGCGAGGCTGTGGAAGGAGATGGACGGCGGAGAAGGGAAAGCAGCCGGGGAACGGCGGCAGCAAAGGTAGCAGCCAAGACAGAACATCAGCAGCAGTGGGGACAAGGAAGGTGAGGGCTCCTGTGAGGACTGCCATGCTGATTGTGGTGGTGACAGCAACAGCTAAGACGAGTGTGGTGAAAATACTGACGCTGGCCGATGGAGAAGCGGATGCAGATGTAGCAGCGGAGGTGGAGGTGCAAATAGATCCCGATGTCGCTGCTATAGCTGATGCTGTGGATGCAATGGTGGATACAACAGCTGATGCGGCCTCTACAAGTTCTGTACCTATCTCAGCAGCAAGAGCAGCAATGGGGCCAAGTACCACCGCTACCTCGGTATAGGTCTTGACGGCCCTACCAGCTGATGTGGTGGCAGGGACACGTGAGGCCCGAGCTGCTGCTGCAAATGTAGCTGCGGTGGCAACGGCAGCATTTAGGACAGCAGAGGCGGCACTTGTGAACATTTTATAGACTTTGATAACATCCTCTACGAACTCCATCCACAGTTGGGAGAGAGTGAAGTTGCCATCGATGACAACGCAAGGATGGGGACCATCGGGAGAAGCAGGAGAGGAGAGGCTTACCAAGGGTTGATGTGCCGCACCCGCAAATTGAGGCGGCGGAGAACCAGCCGTGGTGTCGCTGTTGGTTTGTGTGGCTTCCACCCGTCACTAGCGATGATGCGGTGATTATCCGTATACCGAGTACTAGTGGTATGGAACAGCGATATTGGAGAGCATGACGACATGATCCATGGTGCGGACGCAGCTGGCGCCAGGGCACCGACGAGTGGTGGCTCCATGCACTACCACCTGCCAGACGGCTGCCACGACATTCCGGGTGCTTGCAGGGGTCCTTTATGGATTTTCTGCATACGCTAGAGTTTTCTCGGTGGACTGGCTCTCGAGCCCAATTTACATGTTTTTCATTGTCTGTCCACTGATTGATGCCAGACTTGTGCGTGTGACCAGTTGTAGCGTCCGGCTTGAGATTCTGCATCTCTAGGCCTAGACGGTGGTGCGTTCGGATACTTGTGTACATGTTTATGGCCAAAACAGTGATTTAGGCCAGTTTTAGGACAAACTGACACTAAGCGTGCGTCACTTGCCGTGAGCCGCAACAGGTTTTTATGTTGTTTTCTTATCAGTTGTCATCTCTCTCTGTAATTATATTCAGATTTGAGCTTCTTGACACTCTATGGGTGTCCCTACCCAGACCCTTATAGTTTTTTCCTCTGACTTGTGATCGTTGTCACACGCTGACCTAGCGCTGATGCCTAGTGTCGCGACAAGTGGTTAGGAAGGTTCCTAGAAGCTTCTCTTGGTATCAGAGCAGGCGAGCCACAACTCGCGTTGGTGCGCAGCAGAGACGCAACAGCAGTAGCAACAGTGAGTGGCAGCAGCAGTAGCCACCCACGGAAGTAGCTGCAAGTCTTGGGAGGACCCATCATAGGTACGTTGCAGCAGAGGCAACGGCGGCAGGAGCATGCAAGATCAACAATGGCAGTGGCCATTTGAGCCGCGTGCAACAGCAGCAACCAGCGGCGGCAGCAGCCACAGCAGCCGGGGAGGCAGCAGCAGCCGCAGCCACTATAGCCAACTCGGCAGCAGCAATCACAGCCTGTAGCTGAGCTCTCACGTAGCAGCGGCAACAGCCATGCGGCTGCTCACCAGCAGCTGTGAAGCGGCAGTAGGGCAGCACAACAGCAGGGCACCGTAGTAGCAGTGAGCTAGCAGCTGCTACGTAGCAGCCTCGTAGCAACAGCAGCTGCAGCCACGCGGCTGCACACCAGCAGTCGTGCAGCAGCAGGGTAGCGCAGCAGCAGCGTGCCAGTAGCCGCTACGTAGCAGCCTAGCAACAGCGTGTAGTGACTCCATGGAGCAGTAGTGCATAGCACCGCCTTGCAACAGCCATAGCAGCTACAACAGCAATAGCACCGTGCGGCAGCAGCACCAGCAGCAGCAGCGGTGGCGGCAAGGAGCTGCAGTGTGCAATCGCAACTGCACACGCGCATAGTAGTAGCAGCAGCAGCAGCACGTGCAGCAGGGGCAGCCAAGGCGGCAGCAGTACCTGTTGCTGCCCCAATTGCTGTGACGGGAAGCTACATTGCAGCTTCTTGCGGCGAGCTCGCAGCGAGCTCGCGGTGATCGGCGAGCCCGTCGATTGGCAAGCTCATCCGATCGACGTGCTCGCCGTGAGGGTCAAGCCAGGCAGCAAAAGAAAAAAAAATGAAGGAGGGGGAGAGGATACGGGGGGGTCCCCGAGTGGGCCACCCCAGGACAACCCCAAAAGGAGCATCCGAGGAGGTGGCACCTAGAAAAAGAAAAAAAAAGGGAGTGAAGAAAAAAAACAAAAAACTGGGTGCACCCACACGTTGATGCACTAACTCACCGTCGGCAAATGACGGCGACCGTAGCAGCAGCAACGGCCGCGTGAGACGCGGTAGTAGCAGCAGCGGCGAAGGTGGTCGGAGGCCACAGTCGTCGGCTGACGACGGCAACCGGAGCAACAGCAGCACCAAAGGCGACTTGAAATCGCACGGCAGCCACGCGATAGACGCGTAGCAGTCGGACATCAACGTACCACCAGCGTGGTGGTGGCCATCCTTGTGACTGCATCACAGCACATTTGAGACATTGTGCTTTGATCCCCCGGTTCCCCCTGTGGCCTTGTGCCAGTGGGAGCGAGTGTCTTATACACTCACCCACGCCAGGCTCTTGAGATGAGCACACCGGCATGGCAAGGGGCACAGCCAGCGCCTTAGCTAGCACCGGCAGTGCAGGTGTGGTAGGCGCCACGAGCGTAGTGGCAGTTGTAGCCATGGAACACGCCCCAGGCGTCCAACGGCTTTGCCTGCTACTTTTGCGGCGACCGACACCATGGCTGGCGCCAGTGTCGCCAGCGCCCTGTTAGGTGGCGCAACCCTGGTTACGGTCCCGCCCTACTCCACTATCTGCCTCAGTGACATCAGCTCATACCGTCGCACCCCTCAGTGGAGCTATGGCGGTGTTATACGCCGAGCTCCAGGGTCTCAAGCGCATGATGCAACAGCTCACAAACCATGTAGTCTCTGAGGAGGCCGTTGCCACCCTGCCGCTTCAGACACTCCTACCTTCCTCCTCGCCATCCTCACCTCCATCGGTATCATCACCTGACCATGCGACACCTCCCGACCTTAGCTCCACCTCTGATGCCCTCCGCTTTGTCCTGGAGTCAGTTGGATTCATCCCAACCGTTGACCCCTCCGCTAGTCCCTTCAGCTCGGCGTGCTAGTCCCTTCAGCTTGGCGTGCTAGTCCCTTCAGCTCGGCATCGTCGCACTCGCACTCGGCATGCAAGGCAGCGGACGGCACATTTGGTGAGACGTGCCTAGGAGGCAGCAGCAGTTGCAGCAATGGCAGACGTCAGCACGGAGATGACTCTTTCGTCCCCAGTCGTAGGGTTGGTGCGGCATCCCTTCGCAGCTTCTATTGGTGCGTCGGTCGAGGGGGGGATGGAGTGTCCATCGACGACCACCGGAGAGTGCAGCAGGGATGCGACGGACAGTGCTTCACGACAGAACGCTGTTAGAGATGACAAGACATCCAAGGAGTGGTCCAACGCGGAGTCGGAGACGGACGAGTGGTCCGACATGGAGTTGGAGGCAGACGTAGAGATGGGGATGGAGATGGATACTACAATTGATGTAGCGGAGACCACGACCACAGAGGCATGTGTGGCAGCAATAGTAGATGGGGTAGTAGTAGTAGCAGTGGCGATGACAGCGGACACATGTGGAGCAGACGTCCAGGGAGTGGGTGTGTCGGCAGCCATCGACGTCGTGACAGTAGTAGCAGTTGCAGTCATTGCTACTGACACGATGCCGGCAGTGGACGCGCTTCTTGGTGCAGACACCACGATGGTCGTCGCTCCTATAGCAGCTGGTACAGCCTGCCTACGGGTAGACACTCCCTCAGCCATAGGATCTGCCATTGTAGATACACATGCGAAGGGGGTACTTGGAGAGGCAGGAGACGTTGAGGTTGCCAACACTTCCGCTATGGCTAGTGCCATTGCGGTAGCTGTCTATGGAGGCGTAGCCGTCACGGAGGACGCAGCTCGAGTAGTAGCTGATGCACCAGTAGCCGAGCAGGCCCGTGCACTCGAGCGTTTACACTCTGTGCTTCGTGACCAGGAGGATGCAGTCACACGTACGGACAGGCACCTATAGGACCTCACGCTTGAGCTACGAGTAGCAAGCACACGTTAGAGCACCCCAGATGCCACAGGTCATCGATTAGCGGCAATGGACGTCGAGGATGTGTACACGCGCCTCACGGCTGCTGAGTGGACGTTCCACGGTGCAGTGTGGAGACGGTCAGACTTGCGCCGACAGTTGGAGGAGGTAGTATCAGTGGATGTTTCAGCAGCGATGGCCCGTGCAGGAGCAGCTGCTATCGTGGCCCACACTGTTGATAGTGGAGTGGTGGTTGTGCCCACGGCATCAGCTGAGCCTATAGCGATCACCCCTACAGGCGCATCTGCCGTGGGGGATGCAAAGCGAGCTACAGACCTCCGGCTCATGGCTGCTTTGACCGGCATTGCTTACACCATGGCGGTTCCAGCCGAAGACACACCTACACACGTCCGAGCAACTGTTCCCATACTCGAGCGCCTGCGCTCCGCATTTGACGAGCAGGAGGTAGATGTGGCTCGAGCGGAGGCGCACGTGCAGGGTCTCATGGCCAAGCTTCGGGAGGCCAGCAGCCGTTGTTACACTACGGATGTTCCAGCAAGGCAGGGTGCCGAGGAGTGCGTGGAGGATGTGCACACGCATCTCGAGGCATCTGAGAGGTCTTTACAGGATGCACATCGGAGACGGGCGGACGTTCTGCGACAGGTGGATGATTGGTTGCGCACCTGTGGTTGGGAGGAGCCCCGGGACACTGTACAGGCTCTTGATGACGGCGACGATGCAGCAGAGGTAGATTCACCGACGGATGTCGACGTCCGACCAGGAGTCGACGGCCGAGTGACAGGTGTGCCAGCAGCAGCCGGTACCTCTACAGTAGCACCTCTTGCAGATACAGACGCTGCGGATGCCGACACGTTGTCTGGTATCGACGCCCTGCTAGCAGCTGGTGGCCAGGCGACAGATGATTCGACGGCTGATCAACGCGATGAGGCGGCAATGCTGCAGGAGGCCGTGGCTCGTGCCGACGCGCACGCGATTGAGGTCCACCATCAGGTTCATTCCGCGACTGCCCGCCTACATGACGCAGATGCAGCCGCCCGGCCGACAGCTACAACAGAGCTTGACGAGCTGTACACGCGTCTCGACGCTGTAGAGTCTGCATGGCAGAGTGCAGCTCAGCAGGTAGCAGGCATACAGCAGGTGATGCAGTTGGAGGAGGCCCTCAGTGCTACACCAGCCACACCAGCAGGTGACAACAGCACAGACGACTACGACAGCGACGACGATGACAGCGATGAAAACGACATAGACGACGACGATACCAACAACGACGCTCCGGGGTGAGGCTATGTGGGAGCACATACGACCAGTATCATTGTCACCCTTACTATTGTCTTGGTGGGGTGTGTGGCCATGGGGGAGCCAGCCTCTGCAGCCCCGGGGGGGTGTTGGTGTGTGGGCTTTGGCCTGACACCCTTGTGAGGAAACATTGCTCCGGTTGAGGTTATGCTGGTCGAGACCCGTGCACCTGGTGACTTGTACCGGTGTGGCGTGGAGACCCATTGCCTCCATGTGGTATGTATGTTCCATGCATGCAAGCAAATGTGGTCGAGACCCATACCCCGGAGACATGTTTTGAGGGTCATGAGGAGACCTTGTTGCTTTATACCTCTTGTGTGATGTTTGGCACATGCGTGTTTGGATTATGTGTTGCACGGTCGAGACCCGGGCACTTGGTGAGCTACACCACTGTCTCGAGGAGACCTTGTATTATGGTTGATGTTTGCGACGAACAGTGAGTGTAGCCCCTCACTTGTCATTGCGGTGCCGGCTGTGTCAACCAGGGGGAGTGTTGGTTTGTGTCGCTTTCACCTGTCACTAGCGATAACGCGATGATTATCCGTATACCCAGTACTAGTGGTATGGAAAGACGTTATTGGAGAGCATGAAGACATGATCCATTGTGCGGACGCAGCTGGCGCCAGGGCATCGACGAGTGGTGGCTCCGTGCACTACCAGCTGCCAGACAGCTGCCACGACATTCCGGGTGCTTTCCGGGTCCTTTCTGGATTTTCTGCAGATGCTAGAGTTTTCTCGGTGGACTGGCTCTCGGGCCTGATTTGCATGTTTTTCATTGTATTTCCACCAATTGATGCAGGACTTGTGCGTGTGACCAGTTGTAGCGTCTGGCTTGAGATTCTGCATCTCTAGGCTCAGACGGTGGTCCGTTCGGATACCTGTGCGCAGGTTTATGGCCAAAACAATGATTTTATGCCAGTTTTAGGACAAACTGACACTGCGCGTGCGTCACTTGCCGTGAGCCGCAGCAGGTATTTATGTTGTGTTCTTGTCAGTTGTCATCTCTCTCTACGATTGTATTCAGATTTGAGCTTCTGGAAACTTTGTGCGTGTCCCTACCGAGACCCTTGCAGTTTTTGCCTCTGACTTGTGACCGTTGTCACACGCTAACCTAGCGTTGACGCCTAGTGTCACGGCAAGTGGTTAGGAAGGTTCCTAGAAGATTCTCTCGCCCGCACGACATTGTGAGCGTGAGCAATGGTGCACAGGTCGTCCCTCGTATTACGGCCCAGGTTGCTGTGATTCAGGGTTCTGACGCCAGCTTGGCTGACGCCACCACCAATGCGGCGACGGCTTGCTGCGAGTGGCGGCCTGTCTGCTGCAGCGACAAAGAAGGCGTAGCGTTCAGGGGTGACATGCCGCAATGATTGGAACCGCCGGAGCTGCTTTGCTCTTGCGACAGTTTTTGCGGGAAAGATGGCGAAAGGGCGATGATGGTGCCATGGGCAAGATGCCACGGCCCAAGCAGTCAAAGAGCCGGCTGCTACTGTGTGCTGGATGCTGTGTAAGTGGAGTGGGTCGGTGAGGCAGCCCCTGCTGACAGGGAGCAGTGACTCGGCTTCGCAGCTGTGGGTGGATCAAACTCCGAGCAAACGCTGTGGCGAGATCCGCAAGGACCCCGCAACCCACGTGGTTAGCGCGTGTGAGAAGGGCTGGTCCACTAGGCAGCAAGCCTCTCAGCAAGGGGAGGGAAACGTGGACGGTGACGGGCCAACAGCAGGTTGCAGACGAAGCATGATGGTGATGGCATCAGTGTGCACATGGCCAAGGCGGTGATGGAAGAGCTAGACATCAGCAGGGGAGAGGGAAGGTGCGACATGGGCAAGAGCAGAGCCAACGCAAGGTGTGGAGGGCGAGTGAAGAGGGACACGATACAACTTGTCACAGCGAACCCCCCGCAAGACAGCACGTCCAGAGGAACGAAGAGTGACAATCCCAACACCCTGACTGGCAGAGAAATACATACCCTGATCGTCAAGGGAGATCACGGACAGCAAGCTGAGCTCCAAAGAAGGCACGTACAGAACGTCAGGCGAGAAGAGGGCACCACTCGGACTGACAAAACGAACAACGCCCACACCCTGCACGGGGAGTAACTGGCTGGACCCAGTCCGGACAAAGCTAACTGAGCCGGTAGGACCTAACGAGACAAAGGCAGAACGAACAGAGGTCATATGGTGGATGGCCACAGAGTCGAGGACCCAAAAGCCACCAGAGGCACGAACGTGGGGGAGAACGCCACAGGTGGCAACAACGCCAACAGAGGGAGGCGACGAATCAAAACCAGCAAGACGACAAGGGAGGACAACAGACTGTCAGTGCTCGACCCACCGCACAGACGCAGGCGACAAACCGAGAACGTGACCGGAGGGACCTCCACAAAGATCAGTGTCACTGGCACAAGCAAGACCTCTGGCCAACAAAGACACACTCTCACCTCCCTGATCGCAAAGGTGCAGGCGCTGGAGAAGAGACTCCTCCAACTGGCGCTCGCCGGCGACGGAAGGCGCGGGCGACGCGGCCGGCGAGCTCGCGGGAGGGGGAAACCACGGAGGAAGGGCATAGGCTGGGGAAGGTGGCCCAGCGTAGGCGGGAGCTCCGTAAGGCGGCGGCCAGCCCCAAGGGTATGGGACAGATGGAGGAGGGGAGGAAACGCCTGCGGTGGAGTAGACCCGGGCAGAGGAGGAGCTGGCGGTCCGGGAGGAGGAGCCGGCGGTGGAGCTGGTACTAGAGGAGGAGGAGGAGCCAGCAGTGCGGGTCCAGTGCGCACGCATAGCGCGTGCGAGGTGAAGGTCGTCAGGGGGCTCAGGGCACTTGCGTGCGGAGTGCTCGGAGGAGCCGCAGTTCCAGCACACCACCTCACCAGGAACCTGGGACGGGGTGGTTGCTTTGGCCGGCCCCTTGCCGTTGCCGCGGCCACGACCGCGGCCACAGCCCTGAGAGGCAAGAGCTGAGGCTGCTCTAGTCAAAGAGGAGGAGGAGGATGTAGATGCAGCTGAAGAGGCAGGAGAGGAGCAGGAGGTGGTGGCAGTAGCGACACCAGCGACTGTAGTACAGTGAAGGCGTTTGTTTGGAGGCTGGTCCACCAGGCAGCAAGCCTCTCAGCAACAAAGTCCCAGAGGGGACCAACACCAGGTGGAGAACGGGGTGGGACTGGCTCGGAAGCAAGGCGCTGCAGCTCCACTGCATTGACGTCACGGAGGAGGTCCAACAGCTCTGGGATCAAGCCGTTGACCATGGTGTGCACGGCGGACAGTTGACCTGGCGCTGCCTCGCCAAGCTCGCGCAACAGTTTGAGCCCTCGAGCCCAATACGCGTCAGCTCACTCGTCTGCTTGCATCAAAAGGGTGTTGAATTGCACGGTGAGGGTGCTCTGAGCCGCCTGACCAGTGACTGTGGTGCAACGCCGAAGCATGGTGTAAGCATCAACGGGGTCAGCTGGGCGTTGAATTGCAGGGTCGGTATTGTACGTGCCAACGTCGTCGACAAGGGTCTCTGGTGTAGTGGCAAAGGGCGCGGACAACGCGGGCGGACTCGGCAGCGAGAGGCGTGAAAGGAGGGACAACGGGGAAATAGTACTTCCAAAGGTGTTCCCCCTGCGTCCATGCACTGAAATGGGTCTCCCAAGAGGAGAAGACTAGTCCAGTGGATAAGACGGGAGGCTGGGAGAAGAAGTCATGCTGGCGAGAGATAACAGCAGGACTAGCAGCAAGTGGAGTGATAGCAAGATCAGCAGGGCCAGCAACTGTGGTGCTAGAGGCGGATGGGGTGGAAGAGGCACCTGCACTGGTGCCACCAGAGGCACCAGCCGGTAAGATAGAGGGAGCAGGCAGGCGCTTGAGCACAATGGCAACGACCTCATCCGCAAAGGCAGCGCGGTTGTCGTTAGCGAATTTGAGGCACTCTTCCGCCTCAAGCTGGGCCTCGCGAGCGAGGTTCAGCTAACATTGAAGGTCGGCTATGGGCGACTCGTCGTCACCAGGCATGGTGACGACGGAGGGGTCCTGCTGAAAAAACTCCGGCAGAGTTTCCCCCGCCCCAGGGGGGGTGGGAAAACTGGGAGTGCCTTAGGCACGTTGGATGTGCTGTAGGACAACCCGACCCAAGGCACACAGCCAAGCCACAGCAAAGGAGAGACACAACGTGTAGGCAGGAGTGAGAAGAAGATGCCACAATTCCTCGTGAGGAGCAAGGTGGGCTATGTTGGCTCTAGTGGGTGTGGAGGAATCCTCAAGGATGCCTAGCTCTCAGTGATACACGCTACCAAGGTTTGGGCAGCCAATAGACACCAATGGTGAAGAATGTGGAGCACAAGGATCACGGGCAAGAGTGGGCAGAACACGTCGCATTCAGTAGATCTGAATCAAAAAACGATGTGTTTCGATTCAGATCCTTATAGCCTGTGATATAAGATTTCCAACGCATCCAAGCACGCCCAAAATGGAGCAGTAGAGCCCCTGTTACGGCCGTCGAAGTAACCCTTGGTGGAGCCGCCCACCTGGCCTTGCACTCTAGGCAACGGGAGGCGCTTCGACGATGACCCGTCGAAGCGCCTTTCTTCGCCCAGAAGTCAACAAGAAGTTCATCCTGGTCAAGGAGGTCCTTATGGTCACCTCATTCATGCCCCTGGTGCATTTGGAGGCCATTAGGAATGAACTCGGATCCCTGGCGGTGGAATATCCCGCCATCCATGGCGGGTACCAGATTCCACCCACCCAACACCCGTTTTTCGGGCTAGGCTAACTTTCTGAATACTCACTCAAATTGAGCGATTCCAAGCTCGATCCTGCATGGAAAAATCCAAGGAATCCAAATCTAAAGTCAGATCAGGTGTTCAACCACTCCTCAGTGGTCAAACCAGGGAGTACGATCAACGGCACTCATGGCAAGGGACACACCATGTCAACAATCTCCCCCTTACACCGCAGCCTTGATGCCTTGTCCTTGGAACCTGTAGCATTTTAAACTTCACAGCGCAGACCAAGCTCCATGCAGCTTGCGTCGTGCCTGTCCTTGGGCTGTGCCTTGGTCATGGCATCGGCGAGCATACGTTTAGTGCCACAATGCACAATAGCCGCATCTCCCTTCGCCACCAAGTCCCGTGCGTAGTGATGCCGGATCTCGATGTGCTTGGTCCTCCTGTGCAGCACCGGGTTCTGGGTCAGGCTGATGGCACTCATGTTGTCAACGTTGAGTACCGTTGGCTTCCTTTACGACACGCCGATCTCCTTTAACAGCCGATCTCCTTTAACAGCCGACGCAGCCACACTGGCTCCTTTGTAGCTTCCGCGAGCGCGATGTACTCCGCTTCGGTGCTAGACAGCGCCACGCAGTCGTGCTTCCCGCTTGCCCATCAAACTGCTGCACCACCAAGCACAAACACGTACCCCGATGTTGATTTTCTGTCATCCACATCACCAGCCCAGTCCGCATCGGAGTAGCCGACCAACTCAAGGGAGTCATCACGCGCTCCCCCTCCAAACACTAGCCGCGACTGTTTTGTCGCCTTGAGATAGCGGAGGATCTGCTTCACCGCTTGCCAATGCAACGGCCTGGGGTCAGCAACGTAGCGGCTCACTTGGCCCTCCGCGAAGGCCAGGTCGGGCCGCGTCGCCACCATGGCGTACATGATGCTCCCCACTGCGGACTGGTATGGCACACCTGCCATCTCCTCCTTCTCCTCGTCCGTGCTCGGGCCCATGCTCGAGCTGAGCTCACACGTGGTGGTCATTGGTGTGCCAATGGGATTGCACTCCTCCATGTTGTAGCAGCGGAGCACCTCTTGCACGTACTTTGCCTGCCCCATCTCCAGCGTGCGTGCTTTGCGGTCCCTCTTGATGGCAACGCCGAGGTAGTACTCGAGCTCGCCCATGTCGGTCATTTTGAACCGACCGCCCAGCTGCCGCTTTAGGTTCACCAACTCCTCCATGTCCGATGACACGAGGATGAGGTCATCCACGTAGAGGACACAATCTGGTGCAACCCCAGCTGCTTTCACACGTACACGCTGTGATCCGCCTCGCAGCGCTTGAAGCCAAGCTCGGCCATGAAGCCGTCCATTTTCAGGTACCACATGAGTGGCGCTTGCTTGAGCCCGTAGAGCGCCTTGCGAAGCCGGCACACCTTCCCCGGCGGCGCGTCCACCCCTTCCGGCACCTCCATGTAGACCTCCTTGTCCAGGTTGCCGTTGAGGAATGCGGTTTTTACATCCATTTGGTGGACTTCGTAGTCACGCGCCGCCGCCACCGAGAGGATGGAGCGGATGGAGGCAAACTTCGCCACCGGCACGAAGGTTTCATCATAGTGTTCACCTTTTCGCTGGGCGTACCCCTTTGCCACCAGCCGCGCCTTGTACCGCTCCACCTTCCCCTCCTTAGTGAGCTTCTTCTTGAAGATCCACTTGGAGCCGATGATTTTCGTACCTTCCGGTCTGTCAATCAGCTGCCAAGTGCCGTTCTCTTTGTGGGACGCAAGCTCAGAATTTATGGCTCCCTCCCACTCAGCCCCATCCTTCTGCTGCAACGCCTCCTTGACGGTCTCGGGCTCCTCTTGCGCAAAGAACGCTCGAGCAAACCCAGCCTTGGTGCCCTGCGCGGCATCGTACCGTTTTGAGGTCCTTGTGCGTCCGCCTCTCCGGGGCTGCGGCTGTTGAGGCTACTGCTGCTGCTGCTGCTGCTGCTGCTGCTGCTGCCCTCTCGCGGCGCCACTTGCACCGCTGACCTGCTCCCCCTCTCTCGGGGACTGTGGAGATGCGGGCTCACTCCCCGCCTCCTCGTTTAGCTCCACTGCTGCCGCCGCTTCGGACTCATCGTCCGACTCGGCTGAATGCAAATCAGCCGCTCCCCCATCCACCGGATGGTTATCGCCGGTTGGAGCCGATGGGACGTCACCCTCTTTTACTTCCTCCGGCGTCTCCCCCTTGAGGAGTGGCAGCCACTCCCTCCGCTTGGAGAGACCCGCGTCCTTGTCCGTCCAAAGAATCTCCTCGTCAAACGTGACGTCATGACTCTTCACGATCTGCTGCCTCCGCGGGTCGAAGAGCCGGTACGCCTTGCTCCCGCTTTCGTACCCGACGAAGATGCACCGGCGAGTCCGCAGGTCCAGCTTGCCCCGCCCCTCACGTGTTTGCACAACAACATGTGCAACTCAACCAAACGTGCGGAGGTGTGCCACAGTTGGCTTCCTCCTGCTCCACACTTCTTGTGCCGTCTTCCACACCTTGGACTCCGCGTCTTTTTGCGGCTTCGTCGGTGTTAGGTTCATGATGTACGCCGCTGTCCGTGCCGCCTCGCCCCAATACTGCTGCGCGAGGCCGGCATCACTCAACATGGACCGGACCATATTGCGGATTGTGCGGTTTGCCCTCTCAGCGATGCAGTTCTGCAGCGGAGAGTGTGACGTAGTTTTCTGCCACACGATCCCCTTGCTCTTCATCCATGCCGAGCAGCCCTCGTACTCGCCGCCGTTGTCGCTCCCGAACGCCTTCACCTTCAAGTCCGTTTGCCGCTCCACAGCCGCCACAAATTCCTGCATGCATGACAAGACATCGCTCTTCCTCTTGATAATGTAGAGGTAGAGCTTGCGGCTGTGGTCATCGATGAAGGTGACGAAGTAGCGCGCCCCGCCAATGGAGGGCTCGAACGGTCCACACACATTTGTGTGCACCACCTCCAACTTTGCCGATGCACACGTCCCTTTGCCATCAAACAGCTGCCGTGTCGCCTTGCCCACCATGCATGGCTCGCACACAGCATTCTTGGCTGCATCGAGGTCCTTGACCTCAAGACCCCGCACCACTTCTTTCTTCGCCATGTCCCTCACAGTTGAGGGAGCGATGTGACATAGGCGGCGGTGCCATAGGTCCAGATTTCCTTCATCCTTTGTCACGAGGTTGACGGTGTCAGTCCTTACCACATCGCCAAGGACCTTGGTGCGAAGAAGGTACAGGTCCTCCTCCCTCTTGCCACGTGAAATCACCTCGCCATCTCTCTCCTTCCAGATGATGGCCTCCTTCTTGTTGAAGAGTACCTCGAGTCCCTTGTCGGTAAGGCGGCTCACTGACAGCAAATTTTCCCCAAAGTTGGGCATGTGGAGCACGTCGTAGATGGTGCACGGAATGACTTTCCCGTTCGCCACCGACTCAATGCGAACATTGCCTTCGCCCACGGCCAACTCTGTTTTTCCGTTGGCCATTGTCATGCGCCGCTCGGTGGCACCGTAGGTGATGAATGCCGCCCGGTTGCATTGTGTATGGCGGCCTGATCCAGAGTCAATCACTGTGACTTCCGAATCTGTCAAGTCGGTAGATTTCCTAGCCATCATGGCTTGGGTGTCCTTCTTCCCGCCCTTCCCGGGCTGGTCCGACTTCTTGTTGGGGTAGTTACGTGCATAGTGGCCCTGTTTGCCATAGTTGTAGCACTCCCCTTTGTTGTCACCTCTCTTGGTGCCCTGGTTAGCACCCTTCCCCTTCTTGCCTCCCCCTCCACCTTGAGGGCGGACGGCATAGGCGGAAGTTGATGTTGCCCCGCTCTCTCTCCCACCATGCCGCATCCATTCGTTGCGGACGTACTCAGCCACCTTCGGGTACTTCAACTCATCGGCAGACCAGCCGCCTACGACGGTGATCATCGGACTCCAACTGTCCGGCAAGGCCAGAAGGAGGATCATAGCTTGCAGCTGAGGGTCGACCTTCCATCCAGTGGCTACGCACTCGGCAGTAAGGGACTCAATCTACTGCAGGATCTCCATGATGTCATCGCCTTCGTTGGCTCGGAGGGTGACGAGCCTCTTGAAGACGAAGAGTTGGTTAGCAAGGTTGGTGGACTGGTAGATGGTGCAGAGTTTCTTCTAGGCCTCCGCGGCCTCCGTGCATCCTTGAATCAGTGCGCGCTGCGGCGGAGCAAGCGCTAACACCAACAGTGCAAGCGCTTTCTTGTTGCGCTTTTTGTACTTATCCACTTCCTCCGGCGTCGCGGTATCCGGAGGCACGGTCTCTTCACCGTTGACCAGCTCAAGCAGGCCCTTGTCATCGAGGTAGACCTCAAACTGCCACCTCCACAAGGGGAAGCCGTTCCCATCAAACTTGGAGACGGCGCCGATGCTCTCTTGCTCGGTCGTTGCCATGGCGCACGGCGGTAGCGTGAAGCTTGAAGAGCTAGGGTCCGTCTAGGCACGTGGGCCCATAACCCTTTGTTGGCTCTAGTGGGTGTGGAGGCACCCTCAAGGATGCCTAGCTCTCAGTGATACACGCTACCAAGGTTTGGGCAGCCAATAGACACCAATGGTGAGGAGTGTGGAGCACAAGGATCACGGGCAAGAGTGGGCAGAACACGTCGCATTCAGTAGATCTGAATCGAAACACGTTTTTGTTACTTAGGATAGTGATATTACATCAGATCCTTATAGCCTGTGATCTAAGATTTCCAACGCATCCAAGCACGCCCAAAACGGAGCAGTAGAGCCCCTGCTACGGCCGTCGAAGTAACCCTTGGTGGAGCCGTCCACCTGGCCTTGCACTCTAGGCAACGGGAGGCGCTTCGACGATGACCCGTCGAAGCGCCTTTCTTCGCCCAGAAGTCAACAAGAAGTTCATCCTGGGCAAGGAGGTCCTTATGGTCACCTCATTCATGCCCCTGGTGCATTTGGAGGCCATTAGGAATGAACTCGGATCCCTGGCGGTGGAATATCCCGCCATCCATGGCGGGTACCAGATTCCACCCACCCAACACCCGTTTTTCGGGCTAGGCTAACTTTCTGAATACTCACTCAAATTGAGCGATTCAAAGCTCGATCCTGCATGGAAAAATCCAAGGAATCCAAATCTAAAGTCAGATCAGGTGTTCGACCACTCCTCAGTGGTCAAACCAGGGAGTACGATCAACGGCACTCATGGCAAGGGGCACACCATGTCAACAGGCTACGCAAAAAGGCAAGGAGTGGTGCGGCAATGGCAGCGGCTACAGCGGACTGAACAGAGAGAAGGGATGCAGCTGGTACCACCAGGGCCAGAACACCTGTGGTGAAGGGGGCACCCACAGTAGGAAGAACTGCCACTGTAGAGATGGCTATTGCAGCGAGGATGGTGATGTCGGAGGGTGAAGATGCGGCAGATGCAACGACGACAGCTGTGGAGGTGCGGATGGCTGAGGCGGCTGTAGACACAGTAGAGGCTGTAGAAGCTGTCGAGGAAGCCACAGCTGCTACGGCTACGGCTAACTGTGTCCCAATATCTGTCGCTGATGGCAGCTATGGGTCCAGCTACTACTGCGGCCTCAGTGTACGACTCTGCAGCACGTCCTTCGGAAGTTGAGGCAGGGGCGCGTGCTGCGCGGGCTGCTGCGACAAATGTGGCAGCAGCTGTAGCGGCAGCGTCTATCACAGTGCAAGCGGTTCGTGTGAGCTTATGTGCAAACTCCAAGGTGTCTTGACGAACAGTGGAGTACAAAGCCGAAGGAGCGGCGTTGTGCAGCGGCTCAACCCCCCAAGAGGAAGTAGGGTGAATGGGGATTACTGGGCTTTGTGGTGCAGACCGCGACAAAGATGGGGCGTCTGCGGCTGCGTTCACGTTGTCTCTCCGGCGACTGGACTGATGCGTCGGTCGCTCCCCGTGGTGCTCACCAAAAGATGCCGCACCCGGCAGCTCCAAGGAAGCAAGGTTGGCAACGCGCACCACTGTAGTGGTGCCTGCGCGTCAGTGGTAGATGTTGCTGCTGTCATCACGGTCAAGAGTGGCACGACTCCCACCGACTTCAATCCGTGGTCGCAGTTGATCTGCGGCTTGCAGCTGCCAATGCAAACTAAGGCTGACGTGGGAGATGTAGCTGCTGCCGCGGTGTAGATGGCTGTGCTGCCGGCAATGCGGCTTGCTGCTGTGATAGCCCTGACCATGGGGTGTGGCCGTAGCTATGGCCGCTGCCGCTACCGCTACAGCACTTGGAAAGGCAGTTGCGGTGCCGCTTCTGCTGCTGCTCTGTGTCGCTGTTGCAGCCGCTTTGCTCTGTTGCTGTGCTGCCGGGCTGCCGGGCTGCTGATGTGGAGCTAGGCAGTCAGCTGCCGTTGCTACTAATATGCACGGAAGTGAGGCACGGATGGAAGGTGCGGATACCGTTCGGTGAGGAGTAGGCACCGAGGTGGCGGCGGTATTGGTCGTCTCTGTGGAGGGTCTGCTGATGCTTTTCGCTGGCACCGTGGAGAGAGGAGGTGCCGCGTAAGAGGTGAGAGGAAGACGGGTCCAGAATGGGACACCTACCACAGGGGTGTCCGTTGCCAAGAAAGGTGAGACCGTGGTTGAGGCAAGGAGGTCGGCTGCCGAGAAGGGTGAAGGGCAGAAGAAGGCCTGCCCGAGTGTGAGTCTCCCCCAGTGCAACTAGAGAGTGAGCCGTGTAGCCCACGGCGGCGGGGTGAGCATGCGACGCCAAGAGTGGCAACCGCGGATTTGGCCCAGAATGCCTGGACGGCAGGTCGATCCGCCGTCCGGCTTCCACGCAGGATGCTCTGATACCAGTAGGCAGTCGAGACTCACAGCTAGAAGAGCTTACATGGCAAGGGACTCAAGGATTAGGTCAAGCCATGGCGGGTCATGCGTGGAAGTCAAGAAAAATGGCCAAGAGTAAGTGAGACACACACGACAGAGGTGTTAGAAGCGGGGGAGCGAGAGAGGCCTGTTTGAGTACGTACCCGGTGGGCACCACACAATTCCACCATACACAATCAAATTGTATGCAAACTCAAGAAGATTGTGCAATTCCCTGCTGACTGAGCCAAGATATTGTCTGACGTGAAGCTGACATCATCACGGTGAAGTGGCCAGAGGAACGTCTGTTTCTCGAGTGATCAGTCACCTGCAACAGTGAGGTGAGCGTGCAACGAGGCCAGAGGTCACCTTGTGGTACTCAACACAAACTCTTGGTTTTTGCGCATCCCTCATTGTGCTCTGTTGGGTCCTCCCGGCTTGTGTACATTGGCGTGCAGATGACTTACGGCGAGACTCGACGTAGATGGAGCGTCATCCGGTGGAGCCGATGCACGCTGATGTCTACTCGCAGTTCCTTGGAGTCTCCTCTCCCCGGTGACGTGCTCAGCTCCATCGGATGGCCTCCTCGGCGGTCGTGCTACCGGCGGTCACTGCCACCGCAATTGCTGTCTGCATGCGTCCAGCGTGTCCCGCCGCGTCTGCATCGTCATGCTCTGCCTAGGGTCCTTGTTGCATGTTGTATGGCCCTGTTCGGTATCATGGACCACCGTAGGCACTGCCTGGGTTTGGGCAGCCATAACTCTTTGCTACAATTTTTCTAGCTGATTCTGACTGCACCACTGCGTTCGCATCGTCGGTAATATGGTATGGTCTAATTTTCAGGCAAAACGGACGACGCCCGGGTTTTGGGCTGTCGGCCGTCTGGCAGGGCTCATTGAGAAAACCCTGCTAGCCAGAAAATAGGTCCACAGCTATTTTCTGATTGGCTGGTTAGCTGAGTAACAACTTCTACACTAGTGGGGGGGGAGCTAGACTTTGGAGGGGTCTCCCATTGTTTCTCATTCTTCATTCCTAACCAGTTGCTTTCAGTTTTCAGCTGCTTTCTGGCGCTAACTCTGGCGCGCACGTTTCTGAGTAACAAATCCAGAGCTTCCAGACTTGGACTCTAGAGCAGCAGACTGAGGGGGCAGCTGACTTAAGCAACGAGCGTGGAAGCCCGCACGCTGCATCAACAACACTGCTGCCCCAACGTGCTGCCTAGGTCTTCCATTTTGGTATCAAAGCCAGAGCGTAGCAGCAGCAGCAGAAGACTGGCAAACAGGTGCCAGACAACGCCGGCGGACCCCAATATGCGCCAGTGCAGGGGAAATGCTGCCGGATTTTTTTCCGGCAGCATTGACCCGCCTGGTGGCAGCGTCAGAATTTTTCCCACGGCCACTGGGCCAGGGGAAATGCTGCCGAAATTTTTCGGCAGCACTGACCCCCATGCGTGACGCGAGGAGGTGAGCGGCAAGCGGCGTCTGACGTCTGGGGGCGACGACACAAGCGGCAACGTCACCCAGATGCGGTGACTGGCACCACCAGCAGCAGCAGGCAGAAGCAGCAGCTCGCAGCAGCCCGCAGCACCAGCAACTCGCAGCAGCAGCAGCACCGCGCAGCGGTAGCAGCACCACGCAGCACCAGCTCGCAGCAGTAGCACGCAACGGCAGCAGGCAGCAGCCGCAGCATGTAGCAGCTGCAGCAGCGAGCAGCAGCAGCAGCAGCGGGCTGCAGCAGCCGTTGTAGCAAGCTACAGCAGCAGTAGTGAGCAGCACCTTACAGCTGCCAGCCGCGGCTGCTGCTCCTCGCTACTCACAGCGAGCGAGCAACGAGCAACAGCCCGCTGCTGCCAGCGAGTAGTAGCTCGCTGCTGCCAGGCGAGCAGCAGCCCGCTGCTCGCAGCAGACAGCGGGCTGCTGCCCGCTGTGACAAGGGAAAACAAACCAAAAAAGGGCAACAAAAAAATCCCCCACCCCCGCACCTTGCTGCAGCAGCCCGTCGCAGCAGCGAGCAGCTGCTGTAGCACGCACCAGCTGCAGCAGCGCGCAACAGCAGCAGCGAGCTGCAGCAGCCACTATAGTCGCAATAGCTCCCAACAATAGCAATTACAGCTGTAACTGCAATAGCAACAGTAGCAGAGGTGGCCCCAACAACCGCCGATGCTGACGTCAGCACCCCTCTGCTGACGTCACTACTGACGTCACTGCTGACGTCATCAACAAAAAAAGAGAAAAAAAAGGGGGGGCAAAGGGAAAGGGGGAAGGCCNAACAGCAGCAGCGAGCTGCAGCAGCCACTATAGTCGCAATAGCTCCCAACAATAGCAATTACAGCTGTAACTGCAATAGCAACAGTAGCAGAGGTGGCCCCAACAACCGCCGATGCTGACGTCAGCACCCCTCTGCTGACGTCACTACTGACGTCACTGCTGACGTCATCAACAAAAAAAGAGAAAAAAAAGGGGGGGCAAAGGGAAAGGGGGAAGGCCAAAGGGGTGGGCAGAATCCCCACCTCCCAACCTCCTGCTGCCATCACCGCACTAAGACAACAACAAAAAAACACAAGGGACACTAAGTCATGGCTGGGAGTCCCGGCGAGGAGGGGTCCTCCTCTGTTGGGGGGACCCCTACCCCTCCTTTCTTGTAGCGACTGCAGCAGCAGCAGCAGCACCCGCCGCCGCTGCAGCACCAGCAGCCGCCGCCGCTATAGCAGCAGCAGCCGCTGCCGCCCCCGCACCAAGAGCAGCCGCCGCCGCCACGGTAACAGCAGCTGCCACCGCCGCACCAGCAGTAGCCGAAGCAGTAGCAGCAGCAGCAAGAGCAGCCGCCGCCACCTCAACAACAGCAGCTGCCGTTGCTGCAGCAACAACAGTCGCCGCCCCTGTAGCAGCAGCAGTAACAACAGCCCACTGGTGACGTTGGCGGTAACCCTGACCCTCTCCCTGCTCTTCAGCAACAGTTTGCCGCCTTGATGCAGCAGCTTGCAGCGCTACAGCCGGTCGCCCCCCACAACGCCACTAGTGTGCTGCCGTCGTTCATCCCTCTAGGGCACGCTAGCCCCACTGTGTCCGCTGCCACGTACTACCTAGCAGAGCAGCAGACTCAGTGCCAATGGCAGATAGTGATCTCAGTCCTTGGCCCCACTCTGGGTGCCTGCCGCAGGCAGAAGGACTTTGAGACACCGCCGCCGCCGCTTCAGGCCGACGAGCAGTTCCGGAGCTGGGAGCTCAGCTTCCGGATCTGGGCGCAGGGTGAGGGTCTGTGGACCTACTACACCCTCCCTTGCGACTCCACCTAAGTCGATCAGCTGTATGACCCTGGTCGCGCCGTTCCGTGCCCTTGTACCAGTCGCCCCCCCAGCTTCCCGCCTTGCCCTGGAGCCCTTCCTCAACGACTTCACCGCTGGTGACATGCCAGACCCTGCAGCCGCATGGCACGTCCTCACCAGGCCCCATCGCCTGTCCAGTGACGCTGAGATCAGCCGTCTGCTCCGGGAGTTTAACTCCCTGTACATGGGGGAGACCGAGACGGTCACCACCTACTAGCAGCGGGCGGAGGACATCCTTCGTCGACTTGGCAAATCTGCTCCAACCCCTCTGTCCGCTCTCCTCACCATCAAGCGCGGTACCACCAGCATGTACGCGGACGTCTTTGTCCACTACCCTCAAGACGTCCTCTCCACCATGGAGGCCCAGGGCACTCTCATGTCCTGGGCATATGAGCTCTTCCTTCGCATTGAGGAAGCTCGTCAGGAGTCCCAGCTCCACCGCACGGAGGCCCTTGCATCCCCTGCCGTCGCCTCCCCTGTCGTTGCCTCCGCGGCCGTCACCTCTCCCGTCGTAGCTACCTCATCGCCTTCGGGGAAGAAGAAGAAGAGTCGGAATAAGAAAGGCAAGGGTCCACCGCAACAGCAGCAATAGCAGTCATCGACCGGGTCCATCGGTGGTGGCTCGGTCAGCCACAACTGTGGCCAACCCGGGCACGGGTGGTACACATGCCCTCTCCCGACGGACGAAGCGCGCGTCATTGCCACCATGCGCCACCAGCGAGAGCGCCGCCTTGCTTCTGCTGCCGTCGCTGCTGCTGGCCCGGACACTCTGACCTCGTCCAGCAGCTTTGCTACTCCGACAACTCCGCCTATCCCGCGGACACCCGCGTCGCAGCAGTACTACCCGCAGCGGTACTACCCTCAGCCGTCGGCACCTCCGCTTCCTTCGCCGGCTCAGCCCTCCTACTACCCAGGCTTCGACGCCGTCACTCCGCACTCCGTCTACACTCTTGGGCTGTCCTCCCATGAGCGTCAGCTGGAGCAGTTCATCGCGCTCCAGCTTGGCCTGCCTCGCCCTCCTCCCTAGGGAAGTGCGAGTTGCGTCACCTCCTGCCCTCCGGCCCATCCCTGTATGACTGAGACTGAGCTACGGTCGTGTTTCATTTCCTTGTCTCTCTCGTCGTCTCCCATGCTCCCCTCCACCCCACTCCTTGACGTCCTTACGTGGCTTGACGATTGGCAGTCTCGTTTTGCGCCTCCTTCCACCACGTCCGCGTCCATTGCTTGCTGCCATGTGACCATGAGTGATCTGGCGACCCCTGTCCAGGACCCTGCTGAGACCTGGATCATCGACTCCGGGGCCACGCATCACATGAAGGCCTCCCGTGAGGCCTTCAGTATGCTCGGTCGTGTCGGCGATGTCTCCGGTGTCTGGACGGGGTCCGGACAGGTGTTGTCTGTCCGTGGTGTTGGCGTCGTTCGTTTCCGTGGTCCGGCCGGTGATGTCTTCCTGACCGATGTTCTCTTTGTCCCTGGTCTCGAGCTCAACCTCCTGTCCGTGACTGCCCTTGACCGCATGAGCATGGACGTTGTGCATTCGCGTGATGTCGGTACTGTATCGTTGCGTCCGTCTGGTCTCGTGATACTGCACGCCACCGCCCATGGCAACTTGTGGCACGTTCCTCGCCTCTCCTCTTCCCCTCCCGTCTCCTCCCCGTCGGCCGCCACAGGTCATGTGTTTGTCACCAGCACGCTTTCTCCTCAGCACACCCGCCTCTTGCACCGTCGCCTTTGCCTTTTCCACTCTGCCACTGTAGAAAGCATGCTCCGCACCCAGCCGGCCAAGGGCCTGGACCCGGAGACTTTCCCTCTCCCGTGCCCCACTGAGTGCATTGACTGCGCTGAAGGGAAATGCACCGGTCCACGTACCCCCTCTCTTCCTCCCGTGCGTCCGCCCCTCTTGACCTTGTCCACTCGGATGTCATGGGTCCTCTCCCCACCGAGTCCGTCAGTGAGCATGGCCGCTATGTCCTCACTCTTACGGACGACTATTCTTGCTACTGTTGGGTCTTCTGCCTTCGGCAGAAGAGCGATGTCGCCCGAACCATTCAAGACTGGATTGTCCTCGCGGAGCACGAGTGTGGCCGCCCCCTTTGCTGCTTTCACTCCAATCACGGTGGCGAGTACGTGGGTGAGGCCACGACCTTTCTTGCCTCCTGCGGGATCCACCATGAGACGTCTGCTCCCTACACACCCGCCCAAAACGGCGTCTCCGAGCGGTGGAACCGTACCATGGCCGACACCGTTCGCACCATGCGAGTAGAGTCCGGTCTCTCCGATGGCTTCTATTTTGAAGCCATGGCCTACATGACCTGGGTCTGGAACCAAGTTCCCCACAGTCCCCTTCCCCGCCAGTCCACGCCCTACCAGCACTGGTGCGGTCGGCGCGCTGACCTCCGCCCGGCTCGCGTCTGGGGCTGCGTGGCCGTTGTGTGGCTGCCCGCCCCACAGCAGGGCGGCATGCTCGCCCCCCCACGGACGCCCCTGCACCTTCCTCGGTGTGTCTCGTCAGTCCAAGGCTTGGCGCTTCTGGGACCCATCCCGACACTACATCGTCAAGTCCTGCGATGCCCTCTTCTTTGAGGACCTGTTTCCCCGCGACCTCATCCGCTCCGGCTCGTCCGTGTCCATCCCGTCGCGTGGGGGAGTTGTGAGTCCGTCCTCCGTCCAATCGCTTCCGGGTGACACATCTCTCCGTCCCTTTGAGCTGGTAGCCCTTTTCGCGTCCGCTGGCCCCCCCGGGCCAACAGTCCCAGCCGCGTCCGCTGGCCCCTTTGAGCCTCCTCCAGTTGCCCCAGTCGCGTCCGCTGGCCCCTCCAAGCAAGCAGCACCTATCGTGTCCGCTGGCCCCTCCGGGCCCGCAGTCCCAGTTGCTTCCGATGGCCCCTCCGGGCCAACAGCCCCCGTCGCGTCTGCTGGCCCCTCCGAAACAGCTGCCCCAATCGCGTCCGCTGGCCCCTCCGAGCCAGCAGCATCTGTCGTATCCGTTGGCCCCTTCGGGCCAGCAGCCCCAGTCGCCTCCGATGGCCCCTCCAGGCCGACAGCCCCAGTCGCGTCTGCTGGCTCCTCTGGGCCCGCAGCTCCTGTCACATCTACTGGCCCTTCCGGGCCAGCAGCGCCTTTCGCGTCTACTGGCTCTTCCGGGCCAACTGGCCCCTCCGAGCCAGTAGCGCCTGTCGCGTCTGCTGGCTCCTTCGGACCAGTAGCCCCGTCCGCCTCTGTTAGCCCGTCGGACTCAGGGCCATCTTCTGCCCGACCGCGCTACACACGTGGCCCAGGCGGCAGCCTCCGACCTCGGCCGACAGTGAGCGCGCAAACCGTCGCTCCGCGTCCCGTGGTGCTTGGACCCCCTGTGGCTCCACGTGTCTCCTCCACTCCCACGGTTGTGAGTGGGCACCCTGGCACAAAGGCTCTCGGCCTGACCACTTCCGCCATCATTGTAGACCTTCACCCAGGTTCTACAATGGGCTACGCCATGCTTCATCACGAGCATCGACATGCTGTTGTGGCTGCACTCGCCCGCATCCCACCTGGGGCTCGTGATGCACACGCCCTCTCAGTCCGGTCCACAGCGCGCCCAGAGGACCCTTCCAACCTACGCGAGGCTCGAGCCTCCACTGAGGCCGCACACTGGGATGCTGCCTGCGCCGAGGAGCTCGCTGCTATCCGACAGCACCATGTGTATGACCTCGTCGACCCCCGTCCAGGTCAGAAGGCCATTGGTGCCAAGTGGGTCTTTCAGCGTAAGTGGAAGCCTGACGTATCTTTGGACAAGTATAAGGCCCACCTCACAGCAAAGGGGTTTGCTCAGGTCCCTGGGTTTGATTACGACCACATCTTTGCCCCAGTCGGTCGGTTCTCCACTAGCCGGGCGCTCTTCAGCCTGGTTGCCCAGCATGGGTGGGAGCTGCATCAGATGGACGTGAGTAACGCGTTCCTCCATGGCTCACTGGAGGGCAAGGAGCTCTACATGACGCAGCCCCCAGGCTTCGACGACGGCACTGGGAGAGTCTGGCGGCTGCGGAAGGCCCTCTATGGCCTGAAGCAGTCGCCTCGGTGCTGGAACCAGGAGATCAGCAGCACGCTTCTCCGTGGCGGCCTCCAACGCAACACCGCTGACCCCGCACTGTTCGTCAACTCGCGAGGTCAGACCTTCGCCGCGATTCTGGTCTACGTCGACGATCTCCTCATTGCGTTGCCATATGCGGCCGCCATCCAGCGTGTCAAGGACTTGCGACACGCCGCCTACCAGATAAAGGATCTCGGGTCCGCCCGAGTCTTCCTGGGCATGGAGCTCGAGCATGATCGCTCCCAGGGCATCTTGCACGTCCACCAGGCTGCCTATGTGCAGACCCTGTCCACTCGCTTTGCCGAGGACTTGCCCCTCGTGCCTAGCGCATCCTCACCCATGTCACCCGATGGCCAGGTGAAGCTAAAAAGTCACGACCCAACTGTTGTGGGGGATCCAGTTGATGTGACCACGTATCTGCGGGTCATGGGGTCACTGATGTTCCTGGCGACGACGACGCGTCCAGACATCGCGTTTGCCGTCAACCTCCTGGCCCAGTTCTCTCAGGAGCCACGTCACCTCCACTTTGAGGCCGCGATCCGAGTACTACGCTATGTCGTCTCAACCCCTCGACGAGGTCTCATGTTCCACCGTCCGTCGTCGCAGTGGGCTACACTGATAGTGACTAGGCCGGCTGTCCAGATGGTAAGAGTCGCACGGGTTGGATCTTTCTGGTCGGCGGCACGGCTGTGTCCTAGCGCACTGGCAAGCAGGGGTGCATTGTACGCAACACTGCCGAGGCTGAGTACGTGGCCCTTGGCTCAGGCTCGTGTGAGAGTGTGTGGTTGCGTCGTCTGCTGTCCAAGTTGCGTCAGTCTATCGCATCCATCACCTGGCATTGTGACAATGAGAGTGCCATGGCCATCGCCGACAATGACGGTGTGCATCATACACGCACAAAGCACATCAATGTTGAGTATCACTATGTGCGTTCGTTGTTGCATGACGGCAGCATCAACATCGTGTGGGTTGAGACAGCACGACAGCTGGCTGACTTCCTGACCAAGGCACTGAAGCGGGACTCGTTCAAGAAGGCTGTGAGTTCAGTCGGCGTGCATCCGTGAATTGTCCTCTTTGTCTCTGCCTGCATCTCTGCGTACCTTGGGGAAGTCTGTATGTTGACCGTTTCTCTGCCCGCCCATGTGCACTGCGCCTGTGAGTCATGGGGGAGTGTTGGTTTTTGCGCATCCCTCATTGTGCTCTGTTGTGTCCTCCTGGCTTGTGTACATCGGCGTGCAGATGACTCACGGGGAGACTCGACGCTGATGGAGCGTCATCCGGTGGAGCCGAAGCACGCTGATGTCTACTTGCAGTTCGCTGGAGCCTCCTCTCTCCTGCGACGTGCTCAGCTCCATCGGATGGCCTCCTCGGCGGTCGTGCTGCCAGCAGTCACTGCCACCGCAATTGTTGTCTGCATGCGTCTAGCGTGTCCCGCCGCGTCTGCATTGTCATGCTCTGCCTAGGGTCCTTGTTGCATGCTGTATGGCCCTGTTCGGTATCATGGACCACCGTAGGCACCGCACGACTGCGTTCGCAGCGTCAGTATTATGGTATGGTCCAGTTTTCAGGCAAAACGGACAACGCCCGAGTTTTGGGCTGTCGGCCGTCTGGCAGGGCTCACCAAGAAAACCCTGCCAGCCAGAAAATAGGTCCACAACTATTTTCTGATTGGCTGGTTAGCTGGGTAACAACTTCTACACTAGTGGAGGGGAGCTAGAACTTGGAGGGGTCTCCCATTGTTGCTCATTCTTCATTCCTAACCAATTACATTCAGTTTTCAGCTGCTTTCTGGCACTAACTCTGACGCGCGCGTTTTCTAGTAACAAATCCAGAGCTTCCAGACTTAGACTCTAGAGCAGCAGACTGAGGGGGCAGCTGACTTAAGCAACGAGCGTGGAAGGCCGCAGTTGGGTCACGACAACAAGGAACAAGTCAGGGGCCACAATATTGCTACCCGTCAGGAGCAAGCGAGCGAGTAGCGAGCTCGCTATCGCTCGCTCCCATACGAGCTCGTGGTTCGAACCACCACTTGCTCGTGGGTGTTTTCCTAGGCCACCCAAGAGCCACCTCGGTATTTTCCTACACACTAGATGAAACTAGCCTGGGCGAGTGTGAGAAAGTGCGTGGAAGCTTCCTAGCAACACAGCCGTTGACCGGGCGTCAGTGCCTGGTGAGACGGTGACGACAGTCACAGGTCGTACACACAACGGCAAGGGTTTGGCTAGGAGACACAAGGCACAGTGTCAGAATGCTTCAATATAGCATATGCAGAGAGAAATGACAACTGACAGGTCCAGGGCATAAATACCTGCCGCGGCGCACGGCGGGTGTCGCACGCGGCAGTCCAAGAGCTGTCCTAAAACCGGCCCAAAACCACTGTTTTGGCCGTAACTCTGCGCACACATGTCAGAATCCTACGCCGTCTGAACCTAGACGTGCAGAATCAAAAGACGGACGCAGCGACTGGTCACATGCATGCATCCATCGNGTACACACAACGGCAAGGGTTTGGCTAGGAGACACAAGGCACAGTGTCAGAATGCTTCAATATAGCATATGCAGAGAGAAATGACAACTGACAGGTCCAGGGCATAAATACCTGCCGCGGCGCACGGCGGGTGTCGCACGCGGCAGTCCAAGAGCTGTCCTAAAACCAGCCCAAAACCACTGTTTTGGCCGTAACTCTGCGCACACATGTCAGAATCCTACGCCGTCTGAACCTAGACGTGCAGAATCAAAAGACGGACACAGCAACTGGTCACATGCATGCATCCATTGACTGACAGCGAGTATACAATGCAAAAACATGCAAATGGGCCTCATGCCCAGTCTGCCGAAAGGCGCCTGCAAGACGTAGAAGGCACAGCAAGGAGTCCCAGTGACATCTGGGGCTCTGGAACAGTGGTCGCTCAGCTCCAGGCGGGTATTCCGCCGCTTGTCGACGCGCTAGTGTCACCAGGGCCGCCTGCCTCAGGGATCTGCACGAGTATGGACACGGCCGAGTGGTCACACTAAACTGTACAGGAACTGCACAAAGCACAACACTTCCCCATGACCTGATGGTACGCATGTCCATACGCGTGCAGTACTGGTACAACCACATAGTGAGTGACATAAACAGATGAGACGCCAACGTACATCCCACACTCAACCACTGTCACGCACGGGGCCAAGCCCAACAGAACGAATGGCCACCAGGAACTTTCCGCGGGCGAGTGCCTTTGTCAAGAAATCAGCACGCTGCAAGTCAGTGCAAACCCACATGATGGAGATCACGCGTCGCTCCACCACATCACGAACAAAATGATGCTCAACCGCAATGTGCTTTGTGCGAGCATGAAAAACACCAGAGTTCTCCGCAATGGTGAGAGCACTCTGGTTGTCGCAACGCAGCACAATGGCGGGTACTGACTACCCAAGCTCAAGAAACAAGCACTGCAGCCAAACTGCCTCAGCAGCCCCTGCCCCCAAAGCCAGATACTCTGCCTTCGACAAACTACGTGCGATGCAGCCCTGCTTCCCGCTTCACCAAGACAAAGCGGTACCACCGAGCAGAAACACGTAGCCAGTGTGACTGCGCCCGTCAGGGCTCCACGCCCAGTCGCTATGAGTGTAGCCGTCAAGGACCACCGAACAGTGCTGACGAAAGCAGAGTCTGAGATACGGCATGGAGACCACGTACCGTACCACTCGCACAGCCACGTGAAGAGCTCTCGTACGTGGAGCCTGCGAGAACTGAGCGAGGAGGTTGACGGCGAACGCGATGTCGGGACGCGTGGTAGTGGCCAGGTACATCAGAGATCCGATAAGACGAAGGTACAAGGTCACGTCCACTGTCTCCCCCAGCTGTGTAGGGTCATCAACCTTCAGGGCATCCTGCCCATCAGGTGTGAGGGGTGTGGAAGCAGTGGGCACTGCACCAAGGAGGTCGCTAAAGCGCTCCCCCACGACTCGTGCGTATCGTGCCAGATGCAGCAACAGTGTCCGATGTCTACGATCTTGCACGATCACCATACCAAGAAACACCGATGTAGGACCGAGGTCCTTCACCCTGTAGGCGGTCTACAGGACAGCCTTGGCCTCCTTCACGGCCTCCAGGGACGGAGACGCGATCAGAAGGTCATCAACATAGACCAGGATGGCGGTGAACCGCTCGGGTGTCGGTAGGATGAAGAGTGAGGGGTCTGCCTCGCTCTGTACGTATCTTGCGCGAGTCAAGGTGCCAGTGATCTCCCGGTTCCAACACCATGGAGACTGCTTGAGGTCGTACAAGGACTTGCGTAAGCGCCAGACCTTGTCACCGTACTCAAAGCCTGGTGGCTGAGACACGTAAATCTCCTCATCCAAAGAGCCATGGAGGAACGCATTGTTCACATCCATCTGGTGTAGTTCCCAGTCATGCTGAGCCACCACACCAAACAGAGCTCGAGCTGAGGTCATGCGGCCGACAGGGGCAAAGGTGTCAGTGTAGTCAACTTCCTCAATCTGAGAGAACCCCTTGACAACCAAGCGGGCCTTGTAGCGTTCCAGTGAGCCATCCGGCTTCACTTTCTTGCGAAAGACCCACTTGACCTGAATCGCCTTCCTCCCAAGGGGAAGGTCGACCAGCTCGTAGACTCTGTGCTCTCGGATGGCGCGAAGCTCATCCTCGCAAGCAGCTCGCCAGGCCTCAGCATCCCGCGATGAGAAAGCCTCCCTCAATGTGCCCGGGTCAGGCACCATAGAGGGGGAACTCTGCGTGGCAAGTGCACACGCCTCAGTGTCAGGTCTGACGGCTACGAGATCAGCTGATGCGTCACAGGCGATATGGAACTCGCGAGTGACCAGGTCGTGCCCTATAGGGCACGCTGGGTGTACCTCTGAAAGCTCAGTGCGGACACTCAGGCCTAAGGCCTTTGTGCCTGGATCACCGCTCGCGATGCTGCGAGAGGAACGCCTGGGTCCGGGACCCGACGCTCGCTGAGCTCCGGAATCTAGTGGTCGGAGGCGATCACCGGGCTCACGGGAGTAACCGGAGGTCGAGGGGCGCACCTCAGGCTCAAGAACAGGTACGACCACAGGGACAGGTACGACCACAGCTAGTGAGGGCTGAGACGAGGCAGCCGGAGATGCCGTGCGAGGAGAAGCGTGTGTGGGGGACACTGAGCTCGGAGGGACAGCTGGCCCGGACACTGAGACAGGAGTGTCAGGCGACATAGGGACAGGAGTGGGCTGGGCTGGGTCAGACACCGGAGCAGGGGTGCCAATGGACACAGGTGATGATGTAGGAGGAGGTGTGAGAGCAGCGGTACCTGTGGGGTGTGAAACAGGCTGAGCAGGCGAGATCTCTGGACCAACGGCAATGATAGCCGGGTCATCAAGTCCTGGAGATCGAGAGGGGAATCGAGCGGACACATCAGCCTGACGAAAAATTGTCACAGGCGGAGAAGTCTCCCCCATCCGCCGAGGACCCTCACAGGAAGGGACATGAGCTGCGGAGAGCGCTGTGATCGAAGCCAGATCACGGTATGTGAGAGACTCAAAAAACAGCGCGTCACGGGACTCAATGACACGACGGCAAGTGGGGTCCCAAAAGCGCCAGGCCTTCGACCGCGAGGAGATGCCAATGAAAGCACACAAGCGACCCCGGGGGGAGACCTTGGACCATTCTGCTGTGGGATAGCAGGAGCGGAGACCTGGTGAAAAATGCCGTGCTCAGCAAAGATGTCCATCTCACCGAGGAACTTGCCGCCGCAATCCGAGCGAAAGGTATGTAGCGTGTGGCGAGACAGACACTCAGCCATCACAAGCCAGAGCCGAACCGCAAGGGCGGCGTCGCTCTTCTGGCGCAGACTGTAGACCCACCGCATCCGGGTGAAGTCATCAGTCAGCGTCAGAACATACCGTCCCCTCTCGGACAGGGACTCGACCGGGAGAGGACCAAGCAGGTCCGAGTGGACCAACTCGAGTGGCCTTAGCGCTCGGGAACGCGAATCAGGATAAGTGCACCGGTGCATCTTTCCCTGAGCGCAAAAAAGACAGTCGGTCTTGGGTGGCTTCTCGAAAGAAGCCACGTCAAGACCAAGAGCGGGCTGTGTCCGGATGAGCTTCGACACAGTGTCGGAGCCCACGTGACACAGACGTCGGTGAAGCAACCGCTGGTGTTCCGGGGATAGAACACCAGTGANGTCAAGAGCAGTCACAGTCGCTGAATCAGCGGTATGCTCAACGGAGAGACCCATCAGAGTGCAGGCACGCACAAACAGCAGGCTGAGCTCAAGATCAGGCACAAACAGCACGTCAGAGAGATACAGGGGGCCAGACGGACCATCAAAGCATACAACCCCAACACCGTGGACCGGTAAGGACTAACCAGAGCCTGTACGAACAGAACGAACAGTCGTGACGGGACCAAGTACCACAAAGTCACTACGACGACACGTCATGTGGTGGGTGGCACCGGAATCGATGATCCAAGTGCCACCGGAGTCACGACTGGTGGACATCACTGTACAACGAGCAATGGAGCACTCGACATCAGAGGGACGATGAGCCTTCAGTGGGAAGGAACGACATACATCACGAAGGTGAGACTCATGAATCCAGTCAGTGCAGTCAGGCCCATCATCATCACATGCGGACTGTGCTCCCCCACACGTGTCATCACGAGTCACTAGGACGGACGAACAAGCAGTCTGTGACCCACTCGACGATGACAACACACTCGCACCTCCCTGAAAGCGAAGCGCCAGAAGATGACAAAGCTCGGCGATGGTGCGGTCACGTGGCTCTGGATCACTGCTGCTCGCCAGTGAGGATGTAGGAACAGCTACAGTCGTGGTCGCCGTACGTCCAGAGGAGTGTGCGGTCGACGTGCCGGACGCCGTGCGGGCAGCATGGGCAGCTTGAAGTCCGCGAGTGATGCGCTCCCAGTCAAGCGGTTGCTGGCACTCGGTGTAGCGATGGGCACCTCCACAGTTGTAGCATTGCACGGAACGGCCACTGCTACCACTGGATGAGGACTGCTGCTGACCCGATCTGCGCTTCCTATTCCTCTTCTTCCCCTGGGCGGCTGTGGCAACGCCCTACGTCTACATGGGTGTAGACGGGGTTGAAGAGGAGGAGGAAGATGAGGTCGTGATGGAGGTAGATGAGGGTGATTGCAGGAGGGAAGATGGTGGTGAGGCGAGGACTGCTGTAGCAAGGGAAGTCTCCTGATGTGCTACTGCTGCCTCGCGGGCCGACGTCACCTGGAGGAAAAGCTGGTGGGCCCAAGGGAGCAGCTGCAGGGTGGCTGAGAAAGGCTCGAGAGCAGCGTCGCTGTACCGTGTGAATATGTCGGTGTACTCCAGGCGAACTCTGAGCATGATCGTCCGAAGTGCCCACAGTTGCGTGCCCCCTGAGGTCCCCAGACGTGTGTAGATACGCATGGCACGTCGCCAGTAATCCGCCGCAGGCTCCGCTGGTCCCTGACGAAGTGAGTGGAAAGCAAGAATGTGTGACACACGCGTGGCGTGCATCTCTGCGGCCAGTAGGGACAACGCCAGATCCCAGCCTCCACGCGGATCAGCTTTGGTGCCTGTGCCAGCCTCGCCGAGGAAGGGGCGGAAGTCAACGCCAGTCTCGCGTGGCATGGCATAGAGAAGTCCTCGCATGGCCCTGGCTGCTGTCACCACCTGTGCTGGATCTGTAGGCTGGTATGGGCTGTGGTAGTAAGGCCACACTCCCTCGGAAGTGGCCCACACCTGAAACAGGATCTCCCAGCAGTCAAATCCAGCCTCGCTGATGTACCGTGGAGGTGGTGCCTCAAAGTCCTTTGGTTGCCGCTCCGTGGAGAGAGCAACCGTAGGCAAAGGAGGGCGAGAGACGGGGAAGACTCCTAGAAGGGGGTGATCACCGGGGAAGTCAGGTGACGGTCGTATCGGGGACACGGGTGGAGGTCGGATACCCGTCTGCAGCTGACGGAGCCACTCCTGTAGGAGACGAATCTCCCGCTCCTAAGAGTCATCCTCGAAGCCTGGCATGAATGGCTCGTCATCAAGAAGGTCCACAGGTGGTGGGGAAACCACACGAGGAGGTGAAGCAGGCGGGGCACCTGTTACGGGCACCTAAGCCGAGTGCTGGGTGCAGGCCGCAACGCCAGCAGCTCCCTCAAAAATCCGCGGAGGAGCCGTGGACTGAGCGCGTAGGAGCTCAGTCAGCATGCGATCGCGTCAGTCTGCTCTCGCTGAAGACGACACATCTCCTCCTGCTGGCTGCGTAGGTCCTCAATGGCCTACAAGCGAGGGCTCAATACTCTTGAAGAAGAGGAGGAGGGATCACCTGGTCCCTTGTCCTTGTCGTCGGGCGAACTCATGTCGCCGCTCACTATGGGACGACAGGTCAAGTTTGCCGGATTTCAAAACCGTGTGCGTTTCTCGGGGAGTTGAAACGGTGGCAACTTTTGACTTGAATTTGGATGTGTAATGCTGACGTCAGCAAGTGGTCGTTGACGTCAGCACGACTTGATGACGTCAGCAATCAACAATGCTGATGTCAGCTCGTCCCCTTCCTTTTTTTCTTTTTTTTTCTTTTTTTTTCCTTTCTTGTCACAGTTCTACCGCTGCGCGGTGGCGTGCAGCGCTCAGCGGAAGCTGCGCAGCACCTTCCGCCCAGCTGCTGCTGCAGCTGTGCTGTCAGTTGCAGTAGCAGCTACGTAGCTGCGTGTGCAGCGGTGGCAGCGGCGGCTGCGCTGCTGCTGCTGCTGCTGCGCGCGGCGGCTGCTGCTGCATGCGGCGCTGCTACTGCGCACTGCAGCTGCTGCTGGCTGCCGCCGCCGCGCGCTGCTGCTGGCTGCCGCCGCCGCGCACTGCTGCTGCTGCCACTGCTGCGCTGCTGCTGCCGCCGCGATTGCCGCTGCTGCTGCTGTGCCGCTGCCGCTGCTGCGCTGCTGCTGCCGACGTTGCTGATGCGCTGTTGCTGCGGCCGCTACTGCCACGCTGCTGTGGCGGCCGCTGCTGTTGCGCTACTGCTGTGCTCCTACCGCCGCCGCCTCTGAGACTGCTGCTCTGCTACTGTGGCTGTGGAGGGAGGGGCGGCTGCACGCACCGCAGCCGCCACACACCTCTGCGTGGCGGTACGCGCCGCTGCTGCTGCCTCAGCAGCTACGATCTCACGTGGTGGGTGGAGTACGTGGACAGCGACCGGCCGTCTCCAACAAGTCCCAGAAGGTCTGCTGCAGCGGTGACTCTCACTGCTGCTGCTCTACTGCGTCTCTGCTGCGCAGCTCAGTGAGAACTGTCTCACTGCTCTGATACCATGAGAAATTGCATGGAAGCTTCTTAGCAACACAGCCATTGACCGGGAGTCAGTGCCTGGTCAGACGGTGACGACAGTTACAGGTCGTACACACAACGGCAAGGGTTTGGCTAGGAGACACAAGGCACAGTGTCAGAATGCTTCAATATAGCATATGCAGAGAGAAATGACAACTGACAGGTCCAGGGCATAAATACCCGCCGCGGCGCACGGCGGGTGTCGCACGCGGCAGTCCAAGAGCTGTCCTAAAACCGGCCCAAAACCACTGTTTTGGCCGTAACTCTGCGCACACATGTCATAATCCTACGCCCTCTAAACCTAGACGTGCAGAATCAAAAGACGGACGCAACGACTGGTCACATGCATGCATCCATTGACTGACAGCGAGTATACAATGCAAAAACATGCAAATGGGCCTCATGCCCAGTCCGCCGAAAGGCGCCTGCAAGACGTAGAAGGCACAGCACGGAGTCCCGGTGACATCTGGGGCTCTGGAACAGTGGTCAGTCAGCTCCAGGCGGGTGGTCCGCCGCCTGTCGTCGCGCCGGTGTCACCAGTGAGAAAGTGCGTAGAAGCTTCCTAGCAACACGACCGCTGACCGGGCGTCAGTGCCTAGTCAGACGGTGACAACAGTCACAGGTCGTACACACAACGGCAAGGGTTTGGCTAGGAGACACAAGTCAAAGTGTCAGAATGCTTCAATATAGCATATGCAGAGAGAAATGACAACTGACAGGTCCAGGGCATAAATACCTGCCGCGGCGCACGGCGGGTGTCGCACGCGGCAGTCCAAGAGCTGTCCTAAAACNTGTTTTGGCCGTAACTCTGCGCACACATGTCAGAATCCTAGGCCTTCTGAACCTAGACGTGTAGAATCAAAAGACGCACGCAAGGATTGGTCACATGCATGCATCCATCGACTGACAGCGAGTATACAATGCAAAAACATGCAAATGGGCCTCATGCCCAGTCCGCCGAAAGGCGCCTGCAAGACGTAGAAGGCACAGCAAGGAGTCTCGGTGACATCTGGGGCTGTGGAACAGTGGTCGGTCAGCTCCAGACGCGTAGTCCGCCGCCTGTCGTCGCGCCGGTGTCACCAGGGCCGCCTGCCTCAAGGATCTGCACGAGTATGGACACGGCTGAGTGGTCACAGTAAACTGTACAGGGACGGCACAAAGCACAACACTCCCCCATGACCCGATGGTACGCATGTCCATACGCGTGCAGACTGGTACAACCACATAGTGAGTGACACAAACAGATGAGACGGCAACGTACATCCCACACTCAACCACTGTCACGCACGGGGCGAAGCCCAACAGAACGAATGGCCACTAGGAACTTTCCGCGGGCAACTGCCTTCGTCAAGAAATCAGCGCGCTGCAAGTCAGTGCCAACCCACATGATGGAGATCACGCGTCGCTCCACCAGATCACGAACGAAGTGATACTCAACCGCAATGTGCTTTGTGCGAGCATGAAAAACACCAGAGTTCTCCGTGATTGCGAGAGCACTTTGGTTGTCGCAACGCAGCACAATGGCGGGTACTGACTGCCCAAGCTCAAGAAACAAGCGATGCAGCCAAACTGCCTCAGCAGCTCCTGCCCCCAAAGCCACATACTCTGCCTCCGACGAGCTACGTGTGATGCAGCCCTGCTTCCCGCTTCACCAAGACAAAGCGGTACCACCGAGCAGAAACACGTAGCCAGAGCGTCTGCACTCGTCACGACTCCAAGCCCAGTCGCTGTCAGTGTAGCCGTCAAGGACCACCGAACACTGCCGACGAAAGCAGAGTCCGAGATACGGCATGGAGACCACGTACCGTACCACTCGCACAGCCGCGTGAAGAGCTCTCGCACGTGGAGCCTGTGAGAAGTGAGCGAGGAGGTTGACGGCGAACGCGATGTCGGGACGCGTGGTAGTGGCCAGGTACATCAGAGATCCGATGAGACGGAGGTACAAGGTCACATCCACTGTCTCCCCCAGCTGTGTAGGGTCGTCCACCTTCAGGGCATCCTGCCCATCTGGTGTGAGTGGTGTGGAAGCAGTGGGCACTGCACCAAGGAGATGGCTAAAGCGCTCCCCCACGACTCGTGCGTATCGGGCCTGATGCAGCAACAGTGTGCGATATCTGCGATCTCGCACAATCTCCATACCAAGAAACACCGATGCAGGACCGAGGTCCTTCATCCTGTAGGCGGTCTGCAGGACAGCCTTGGCCTCCTTCACGGCCTCCAGTGACGGAGACGCAATCAGAAGGTCATCAACATAGACCAGGATGGCGCTAAACCGCTCGGGTGTCGGTAAGATGAAGAGTGAGGGGTCTGCCTCGCTCTGTATGTATCCTGCGCGAGTCAAGGTGCCAGTGATCTCCCGGTTCCGACACCGTGGAGACTGCATGAGGCCGTACAAGGACTTGCGCAAGCGCCAGACCTTGTCACCGTCCTCAAAGCCAGGTGGTTGAGCCACGTAGATCTCCTCATCCAAAGAGCCATGGAGGAACGCGTTGTTCACATCCATGTGGTGTAGTTCCCAATCATGCTGAGCTACTACACCGAACAGAGCTCGTGCTGAGGTCATGCGACCGACAGGGGCAAAGGTATCAGTGTAATCAACTCCCTCAATCTGAGATAACCCCTTGACAACCAAGCGGGCCTTGTAGCGTTCCAGTGAGCCATCCGGCTTCACTTTCTTGCGAAAGACCCACTTGACCTGAATCGCCTTCCTCCCAGGGGGAAGGTCGACCAGCTCGTAGACTCCGTGCTCTCGGATAGCGCGAAGCTCATCCTCGCACACAGCTCGCCAAGCATCAGCATCCTGCGATGAGAAAGCCTCCCTCAATGTGCCCGGGTCCGGCGCCATAGAGGGGGAACTCTGCGTGGCAAGTGCACACGCCTCAGTGTCTGGCCTGACGGCCACGAGATCAGCTGCTGCGTCACAGGCGATATGGAACTCGNGCCTTCCTCCCAGGGGGAAGGTCGACCAGCTCGTAGACTCCGTGCTCTCGGATAGCGCGAAGCTCATCCTCGCAAGCAGCTCGCCAGGCATCAGCATCCTGCGATGAGAAAGCCTCCCTCAATGTGCCCGGGTCCGGCGCCATAGAGGGGGAACTCTGCGTGGCAAGTGCACACGCCTCAGTGTCTGGCCTGACGGCCACGAGATCAGCTGCTGCGTCACAGGCGATATGGAACTCGTGAGTAACCAGGTCGTGCCCTATGGGGCATGCTGGGTGTACCTCTGAAAGCTCAGTGCGGACACTCAGGCCTAAGGCCTTTGTGCCTGGATCACCGCTCGCGATGCTGCGAGAGGAACGCCTGGGTCCGGAACCCGACGCTCGCAGAGCTCCAGAATCCAGTGGTCGAAGGCGACCACCGGGCTCACGGGAGTAACCGGAGGTCGAGGGGCGCACCTCAGGCTCAGGAACGGGTACGACCACAAGGACAGGTACGACCACTGCTGGTGAGGGCTAAGACGAGGCAGTCGGAGATGCCGTGCGCGGAGATGCGTGTGTGGGGGACACTGACCTGGGGATGACAGCGGGCAAGGCTGGCCCGGACACTGAGACAGGAGTGTCAGCCGACGTGGAGACAGGAGTGGGGTGGACTGGGTCAGACGCTGGAACAGGGGTGCTAGTGGACACAGAGGGTGATGCAGGAGGAGGCGTGGGAGCAGCGGTACCTATGGGGTGCGAAGCAGGCTGGACAGGTGGGATTTCTGGACTAACGGCAATGATAGCCGGATCACCAAGTGCTGGAGATCGAGAGGGGACTCGAGCAGACACATCAGCCTGGCAAGGAATGGTCACTGGCGAAGAGGTCTCCCCCATCCGCCGAGGACCCTCACAGGAAGGGACATGAGATGCAGAGAGCGCTGTGATCGAAGTCAGATCACGGTATGTGAGTGACTCAAAAAACAGCGCGTCACGGGACTCAATGACACGACGGCGAGTGGGGTCCCAAAAGCGCCAGGCCTTCGACCGCGGGGAGATGCCGATGAAGGCACACAAGCGACCCCGAGGGGAGACCTTGGACCCCTGCTGGTCCTCGGTGTACCATACGGAGGCCAGGGATCCCCAGACGCGTGCGAGACGAAGATCGGCACGGTGGCCAAACCAGAGCTCGTACGGTGTAACATGATCCGGAAGCGGACCATGCGGGAGGCGGTTCCAGACCCAAGTCATGTAGGCGAAGCCCTCGAATGCGAAGGACTCCGGGAGACCGCACTCAGACCGCATGGCGCGGACCGCATCCTCCATGGTGCGGTTCCAGCGCTCAGATACACCGTTCTGCTGTGGGGTAGCAGGAGCGGAGACCTGGTGAAAAATGCCGTGCTCAGCAAAGAAGGAGTCCATCTCGCCGAGGAACTCGCCGCCGCGATCNNNNGACAATGCTACGGGTGTCAAGAGCAGTCACAATCGCTGAGTCAGCGGTATGCTCAACGGAGAGACCCATCAGAGTGCAGGCACGCACAGACAGCAAACTGAGCTCAAGATCAGGCACAAACAGCACGTCAGAGAGATACAGGGGGCCAGACGGACCATCAAAGCATACAACCCCAACACCGTGAACCGGTAAGGACTGACCAGAACCTGTACGAACAGAACGGACAGTCGTGACAGGACCAAGTACCACAAAGTCACTACGACGACACGTCATGTGGTGGGTGGCACCGGAATCAATGATCCAAGTGCCACCGGAGTCACGACTGGTGGACGTCACTGTACAACGAGCAATAGAACACTCGGCATCAGAGGGACGCTGAGCCGTCAGTGGGAAGGAACGACGTACATCACGAAGGTGAGACTCATGAATCCAGTCAGTGCAGTCAGGCCCATCATCATCACATGTGGACTGTGCTCCCCCACACGTTTCATCACGAGTCACGAGGACGGACGAACAAGGAGTCTGTAACCCACTCGACGATGACAACACACTCGCACCTCCCTGAAAGCGAAGCGCCAGAAGATGACAATGCTCGGCGATGGTGCGGTCACGTGGGTCTGGATCACTGCTGCTCGCCAGTGAGGATGCAGGAACAGCTGCAGTCGTAGTCGCCGCGCGTCCAGAGGAGTGTGCCGTTGACGTGCCGAACGCGGTGCAAGCGGCATGGGCAGCCTGAAGTCCGCGAGTGATGCGCTCCCAGTGCAGTGGCTGCTGGCACTCGGTGTAGCGATGGGCACCTCCACAGTTGTAGCAGTGCACGGAACGGCCACTACTACCACTGGATGACGACTGCTGCTGACCCAATCCGCGCTTCCTATTCTTCTTCTTCCCCTGGGCAGCTGCTGCAACGCCCTGCGTCTGCGTGGGTGTAGACGGGGTCGAAGAGGAGGAGGAAGATGAGGTCGTGATGGAGGTAGGTGAGGGTGATTGCAGGAGGGAAGATGGTGGTGAGGCGAGGACTGCTGCAGCGAGGGAAGTCTCCTGATGTGCTACTGCTGCCTCGCGGGCCGACGTCACCTGGAGGAAAAGCTGATGGGCCCACGGGAGCAGCTGCAAGGTGGCTGAGAAAGGCTCGAGAGCAGCGTCGCTGTACCGTGTGAATATGTCGGTGTACTCCAGGCGAACTCCGAGCATGATCGTCCGAAGCGCCCACAGCTGTGTGCCCCATGAGGTCCCCAGGCGCGTGTAGATACGCATGGCGCGTCGCCAGTAATCCGCTGCAGGCTCCGCTGGTCCCTGACGAAGAGAGTGAAAAGCACGAATGTGTGACGCACGCGTGGCGTGCGTCGCTGCGGCCAGTAGGGACAACGCCAGATCCCAACCTCCACGAGGATCAGCTCCGGTGCCTGTGCCAGCCTCGCCGAGGAAGGGACGGAAGTCAACGACAGTCTTGCGTGACATGGCGTAGAGAAGCCCTCGCATGGCCCGGGCTGCTGTCAGCACCTGTGCTGGATCTGTAGACTGGTATGGGCTGTGGTAGTAAGGCCAAACTCCCTCATAAGTGGCCCACACCTGAAATAAGATCTCCCAGCAGCCAAATCCATCCTCGCTGATGTACCGTGGAGGTGGTGCCTCAAAGTCCTTTGGCTGCCGCTCCATGGGGAGAGTAGCCGCAGGCTGAGGAGGGCGAGTGACGGGAAAAACTCCTGGAAGGGGGTGATCACTGGGGAAGTCAGGTGACGGTCGTATCGCGGACATGGGTGGAGGTCGGATACCCGTCTGCAGCTGACGGAGGCGCTCCTGTAGAAGACGAATCTCCCGCTCCTGGGAGTCATCCTCAAAGCCTGGCATGAATGGCTCGTCATCAAGAAGGTCCTCAGGTGGTGGGGAGACCACACCAAGAGGTGAAGCAGGCGGGGCACCTGTCACGGGCATCTGAGCTGAGTGCTGGGTGGAGGCCGCAACGCCGGCAGCTCCCTCAGAAGTCCGCGGAGGAGCCGTGGACTGAGCGCGCAGGAGCTCAGTCAGCGTGCGGATCGTGTCAGTCTCCTCTCGCTGTAGACGACGCATCTCCTCCTGCTGGCTGCGCAGGTCCTCAATGGCCTGCAAGCAAGGGCTCAGTACCCCTGAAGAAGAGGAGGAGGGATCACCTGGTCCCTTGTCCTTGTCGTCGGGCGAACTCATGTCGCCGCTCACTATGGGACGACAGGTCACGTTTGCCAGATTTCAAAACCGTCTGCATTTCTCGGGGAGTTTAAACGCTGGAAACTTTTGACTTTTCGGTTGAAGATTTGGCCAAGTGTAATGCTGACGTCAGCAAGTGGTTGCTGACGTCAGCACGACCTGATGACGTCAGCAACAAACAATGCTGACGTCAGCTCGTCCCGTCCTTTTTTTTATTCTTTCTTGTCACGGTTCTGCTGCTGCGCGGTGGCGCGCGGCAGCTCCGCGGAAGCTGCGTAGCAGCTTCCGCCTAGCTGCGTAGCAGC
>SZWC01004932.1:108829-144870 GCA_023375785.1 Penium margaritaceum
CCCCCCCCCCCCCCCGCCCGCATTTTTGGAAGGTCTTATTTACTTCATAATTGTTTTTCATAAAAATAACATTTTTATATTGAGAGATTACACTGAATTCGTAAAATGGAAATGTCTGGACAATGACACCGTACCCGACGGGGTACCTTGTCACCGGCACTCTGGCTGCGGGGCGTCCTGAAACCAAAGTTTCGAAGTCGGGGCTTATGAATATCAAAAATCGAAACACGGCGAATGGAGATCAAAATCCTTCGAACGGGGTGGATAGCGTTTTCAAACATCCGGGCTGGGGTACCTCGTAACTTTGCAGATATTTGAAAGTACTATCCACGCCGTTGAAAGGATAAGGATTTCTTTTCACCCCATAATCCGATTCTTGTTCTTCATTAGCCCTAAATTATACGATTTCAAATAAGAACGCCCTGCAGCCGGAGTGTCGGTAACGAGGTGCCCCATCAGGTACATGGTCGTTGTCCATACGTTTCCATTTTGCGTCTTGAGTGGCATCTCTCAATGTTGTTGGTATTGAACATGTTTATGAAGTAATCGAGACCTTCCCACAAGGAGGGGGGGGGGGATTGGAGGATACATTGTGCATTATTTGGGGGGAGGGGAAGGTTTCAAAAACAAAACACGATAGCGATTCAAAAACAACACATGACGATAAGAGGCTTCTCTACATGTTTCGCAGGACGTGTTCTGAGAAATAGAAAAAAGGTGGGGCGACCTGTACTATTTGTAATAATCCGCGACGGCGGGTTTGGCGTGTTTATGAATCCGGGGTATCTGGAAATTTACTTCGTTAATAAAACGCAAGCCTTTCCTCGACTGCAAATAGACCGAGGTTAAGGCGGACGCAAAGCGTCCGAACCATTTAATTCGCTCACTGCCCACAGCTGACACGTCCACAAGCGCTCATTGTTTGCAATGAAAACTTTCTCTCCATTTCAGTAAGCCTCTCAACATCGTCCTCGGTCACTGTCTTACACTGGAGCACTAGAATCGACGACAGCCCTTCAGTGCACGAAGCTAAGGCCGCATGAACCGTTCAATAACCCAAGAATGGCAGCGGACCTAACCACTTAAAGCGTCATTTTTATCATGAAGATGGACAATTGCAAGCCAGGTTATCACGCAATTCGAGTACTCGCCCTCCCCCCCTGCCCCCAATCCAACCCCACCACCTCCTTGCACCACAGTGGCAGAACTATTCCTATCGCGCATGGCGCGGATTCGTTCAGTCAGATCAACTTCGAGTGCTTGCTCGCAATCACAACCACAGGGAACGACGGAAAGCCGAACTCCGTCATGCACCTCAAAAGAAGCCTGTGGAGAACGGGACGACGTCCTGTGAGGCATCCAAGCTCCGTTTGCATACTGACAAAGGAAGGGAGCGCTTTCAATCGACCTGGAGGAGTAGCTGGTAGACTCTACTTTTTTCTCTCATCGGATACTTGATAATTTGAAGTTTGCCGATGACAGTCACTGGGGCCAACACCATACATTGTCTCTACCTCCCTCTCACAAATCTGCACCTTATCAATGACAGGACACAGCATGCCGAATCTCACTTGAAATTCGCATCGGTCACATTAAGTCCAATCTTTCCTGCTCCCAGTTTTCTACCAGCTACATTCTAGGCAAAGGATACCCCCTCATGATCTTTCAGGGGTGGTTGGTGATTCAAGCGTAAATTGGTGAGTTCATAAGCATTCATATCGTCCATATTCCTGAATGTGTATTCCTGCCTGTTCACGTTTAGACAAACCAGGGACACTCCCGGCAGGTATCATCTGCATATTCCTAGGTGTACAAGTCCCTTGATCAGACAGCAATACTCATCGCCCTTTTGGACCTTTACACGTCTGCACAAGCTGTCCAACCGCAACAATATCCGAGCATGCCATCAATCATCCTGCACCTCCTCCAGTTCATGGGCAAACAAAAGAGGATATGAGGACGGATTAATCATTCATGATTCATAAGTAACCTGCCTAGATCGATAAGCATTTCACCTCCCGGGCCTTCTCTTATATCCCAAAGGGTTACTAGACAATATACCCAAATAGTAGAAACACAAAACTGATTCGCCCGTATTCTGGAGAAAAATAACCTAACTACCCATCGGCCGTTGCTGCCGCCACTCCAGTAACAAAGAAAGCACACAAAATACATGGCAAGGCCGCATGCCATGCGCTGACGACACATGGTATGCGGCACCCTCGACTAGTATCACAAACCCCTTCGTTAAAGGCTTTGTGATACTAGCAGGGGGAGGTTTGTTTAGATTTTGAGGGGAGTTCGAGACTCCCCATGCGTTCAAAGGGAACCTGCAGGGCCCCGCTACTACGGGGCTCAGCAAGAGCCCGCGTAGAAATGAAACCCTAAAACCCCAACTTCAATTCGAGGTAGGGTTTTATTGCGGTTTTGCGTTAAAGGGATAGGTTTGCATGTATACAAAAATGTCAAAGACGAAAGACGGGTGTTTCCGCTCGATCGCGAGGGAGCAATAACCCCTTTGTTTTTCTGTTTTCATTTTGCACGAAAACGCCCCAGTCGATTTAAGGTTTTATGTTTGGCGCGGGCTCTGCCCGTGCCAAACATACAAAACCCTAAATCAAACTGAGGGGGTTTGCATGTCAAAAAAAAAGAGCAAATGGGTCATCACTCCTTCGCGATTATCGCATGGCAGCGATGTCCCCATACAGGTTTTTTTCATGCTCGTCCGTCAACGCGCCGCGAGCGAGCGTGAAGTCCGACTTGGCTTTTGAATTTTCTTTTCTTTTTGCCGCTACCGGGCAGATGAGAGTCACACTTTGCGTTTTGTGGATATCTGAGCTATTTGGCCCTTTCCCAATACGTTTCTGTATCAAATCGATGCTACATGCATGTATCATCAATGTGAAAACTAGAAATCAATCACCAAAAAACAATTTTACATCCTAATCATACAATAATACTGAAAATCCGCAAGTGGGATATTCCGTCATGACATTTTGTAGCAAGAGGGTCGGATTCGTCCTGATATGAGGAACAAAGCATACAAGGTGAACAGATAGAGGTTGCAAGGCAGAACACGGTTGAAAATTTCGGACACTTGAGCAATTTCTCAGTAGTGGTAAGTGTTCTTCGATGACAAGTATCGAAATGATCAGAAAAAACATATACAAGTGTTTAGTTACAAATGAGGTGTAGGTGAGGTCGTCGAGTCGATTGTCCAGCGGCGCGTGTGGAGTCGCGTCATGAGTGGTTGGATTGAGAAGCTTTGTCCAGGAATCGGCGGGTTTTGGAGATCGACAGCGAAGATGCAAGATGCGTCAAGAAGTTGACTGAAAGGTCGTGACACTTCTTACTTCCATTCTCGAAAGTGGGTGAAGTTGTGAAAAAATGCGAGAAGGATCGCCGAGGGGCGAGGGCATTAGGCTGAATTGCCATCAACCATCGCGTTGAAAGTTGGGTTCTCACCACGCAGTGCGCCATTTGTGTAATGACATAAATGCCCAGCTGGAAAGATTGTGGGCTCATGTACATCTGGTACATAACACTTCCCCTCCCACCCCCCCCCCTCCCATTAGTTGCGACAACCTGGCACGCGCAGAGAGGTGGCCTGTGACGGTTGTAGCATCCGTCGCTCAGACGATCGACATCACGAAGGTTATCGTAAGGTTCCCAGTTGTTATGCGCAATGTCCTAACCGGGCCATTGTACAATATATTCTGTTGTTTTGCCATGTCATACGTAATCAAGGATGTCCTCGACGACGTACTCAGTGTCCTCATCCACTTATAGAGGTGGAAGGGGGGGGCACATCCCTGCCGTGGAAGTTCTCTCCGATGTCTCGGTAGTGCTAGAGACTGCTCATATGGAACATTGGGTGAACTTGCAAACTTTTGGGGAGTTGGAGTCGCGCAACCATGGGGGATCACATGCGCTCAATCTCAACCGGTTCCAACCATTGGGGTTTGAGCTTTGACCAGTCGGCTCCATGGAGTTTGATGTTTGCCGAACCGATGAGAACTTTGTCGTCAGCTACGAACATATCGTNGGTTCCCAGCTGTTATGCGCGATGTCCTAACCGGGCCATTGGACAATATATTCTGTTGTTTTGTCATGTCATACGTAATCAAGGATGTCCTCGATGACGTACTCAGTGTCCTCATCCACTTATACAGGTGGAAGGGGGGGCACATCCCTGCCGGGGAGGTTCTCTCCGAGGTCTCGGTAGTGCTAGAGACTGCTCATATGGAACATTGGGTGAACTTGCAAACTTTTGGGGAGTTGGAGTCGCGCAACCATGGGGGATCACATGCGCTCAATCTCAACCGGTTCCAACCATTGGGGTTTGAGCTTTGACCAGTCGGCTCCATGGAGTTTGATGTTTGCCGAACCGATGAGAACTTTGTCGTCAGCTACGAACATATCGTCGTTGCGATGTTGGTCCGTTGCTCGTTTAATCGCTACTTGTGCCTTCGCAAGTGTCTGTCGTGTTTCATCCCATATGGTGGAGAAGCCGCGGTGTTGGACGTCAACCGCGGGAATCGTGCTCTGGCTGTGCAGTCTAAATGGAGTGGCCGGAAGCTTACCGTGCACTACTTCGAAATGAGTTGTACCCGTAACGGTGGTGTAATGGTTGTATCTCCAGCTCGTGCACTTCGGTCGTCGTCGGAGTTCGCAGAATGGCGTCCAAAGCTCGCTCGACGGGTTTTGCCCTCAGCGTCACTTTGGGGGCAATCGTCATCAACGACCCGTGTAGAGAGACTTCAATAATTGAAGTCTCCGGAGGCCCATTTCGGTCTTACCTCACCCCCTTGTTCTAAGTTTGAAACGATGGAAGTATTGCCTCAAACTAGTGGGTTGCACAAGTTTTCCGGTTTTGACGCTCGTAACTTGTCCTATAGGAACTCGAGTTGTAGTTTTTACGCGTCAGCGTGAAATCGTCGCGTGCGAGACAGGATCAGGGATTTCGCGTCCACTTTTTCTCTTGCTCTCCTCTCTCTCACCCTCGCTCCCCCTATCCCTCGTCCTAGCTTGCTTGCTTTCGAGGAGGGTGAGCGAGGGGTGAGGGCACGAGGCCGCGAGGCCTCATTCTCGAGGTCCTCGCGTCCCCTTAGCCGCCGATCGGGCTGAGGCCGAGATCGGCGGCTGGCGACTTGGCGGCTCGTGGCCAGCCGGTCACTTGGCTGGCCGCCAGTCGTCCATCCAGCCGATGGCCAAAAAACTGCTGGCCGTTTGCCAGCCCTTGGTGATGCGAGGGGTGATGCGCAACCACCCCTTGCTATAGAGAGGACGGAGGGCCAAACCGGCCCTCCGGTTTTCAAGCAACAGACACTTTGGGTACTTGAAGTTTGGCATCCCATCGCCCTTGGTGAAGCTTTTGGCTTCCTCCATGATTGCGGTGAACTTGCTCAAGTAGAATTTAAGCGCGCTAACAAGCTGCCTAAAGTCCTTGATCTTGTGGAAGGCACGTTGCGCCTCCTCACGCTGGGTGCACTTCTTACGCATGATCGCGTAGAAGGCCTCCCATGGCACGGGCTGCTACTCGAGGTGCGGTTGCTACACACTCCACTCCTTGATCACATACTTGAAGAGCTTCTCTTCAAACAGCGTTGTGGCAAGGCCGTCCCACTGACTGAGTGGAGCCTTGTGGACACGTAGAATGTGCTCCATGCGATTTAGCCACTTGGTCAGTTTCACGCCCTTCCGAGAGTTCTCCACACCGTGGAGGAAGGAGGTGTTCATGATCGGCCTTGAAGTTCTCGAGGTAGGCAGGTCATCACTGCCACCGAAGGTGGCATCAGCACTTGCGGCGCATTGCAATTAAAGCTGCATCCGCATCTGGGTCACGTTCTGCAACACCTTTTGAGGTCTTCGCATCGGTGGCTTGCCTCGAGAGCGGCAAGGTGCTATAGCTGATGATCACAGTTGAGGTCTACGATGCTCTGGCCGACGTGGGCCGGTACATTGGCGAATGTAAACTTTAGCTTTGATGTCGTCAAAGCATTGGGAATAGCCTCGAGTGCCTTCCTTTGTCCTTGCATCTCTACCCATTTTAGGAGGGTATGGTTTGCGTACACACCTCTGAGGAGTCCCACCTTCCGGAGAAGGCTGTCGTCCACGACGACGCTCGTTTGGGCGTTGGTTTGTCCCATTACAACCACATTGTAGGAAGGGGGGTCCGGCTCCACTCTTTTTGGTGGTATGTGTTCCCACCGTTGGTGATGGTATTGAGTCGGCCCACCGCCTCGGCAGCCAACTGGACAAGCCTCTGGCAATGTTCACATTTTGCTTTGGCGGCGACGTTGTCTGGCTTGTTTCTTGCGGGAACTTCTAGCGTGATTGCTTTCGGTGCCTTTGTTGCTCTTGGAAGCCTCGTTGCTATCGACAACTTGAGGTGAGCCGGTGAGCATCTTGCCCTTCTCGAGCGATCAGCTTGAGTTTGCCATACGACGATGGCGATGATCGCAATCCTTATCGCCTTTGCCATCGTCAGTGTTGTGCTCTTTGTTGAGGTCCACGCCCGAGTGGTCCTCCTCGAGCATGTCGTCCATCGAGTGGGGGTCGTCCACGCTTGCATCGACATGCTTGTCGAGCACTTCTCCGACTTTCGTACGCTTCTCGGTGTCGCCGAGGTTTGCGCGGTACGGTTGGCTTTGGTTCGGCAACCGTGCTCGCAGCGGCGACTCCCAAAATTTGGACTCCGCCAAGGGCGTGTGGTGAGGCCGTCACCACCTTGCGCTTGTTGGTCTTGGACGGTCCAGCACTTGCCATCTCGTTGCCCGTGAAACTAGGATGTGAAGACTGTTGTGAGGGTCACCCCACAATATCGACGAGGAATCGCCTCTCGAAGTCTACTTGCTCTCACGATCGGTGAGGAGACTATAGATTTATCTTCTATTTTCCTAGACCGCAACGGTCAGTACAAGGGCGTGGATTATGAAACTAGTCTTCCCAAGCTGTGACTCACAGCAATTGGTAGCAACTAGAATATAGGAAAACAGAAAACTAAAATACAAGGGAATCACAAGAAATGTGAGTGCTGCTTACAAAACAAAGGCAAAGAGAAGGAGAGGAATTCTAACAATTTCTAGCGACTCCTTCACTCCCTCATCTAACTTCCTATTTTCCTCTTGTCTTCTTGTCTTCCTTGGCCTCCGCTTGAGTCTTTTTCGCGTATCTCGCGTCCCTTGGCGGCATCTTCCTTGAGCCGGCGGCATTGGGGAAGCCACCAAAAATCTTCAAGGTACCGTCCTCCCTCTTTTTCGCATGTTCTCAGGCTGTGAGAGCCCTTGGCCTTTGGAAGAAACGATGTCCCAATTCTAGGGTGAAGGAGGCAGGAGGGAACCTTGCAAATGGAGACAAATTGGTGGTTTTGTGGGTGGGCACTCCGCACCCTGTTCAAGAAAAATCCACCCAGCTCCTTAGAGTGACAAAGAGTGAAGCTCAAAGGAGTTGGGGGATTGAAGTAGATCAATTCAAGAGCTTCCGAATGCAGTTTTTGGTACTTGGAATAGATTGTAATGGACGTCGTACCCCCATTCGGCGTTTCTGTTGCTGCTACAGTTGCTCCCAGTGTTTTGTATCCTTTGTAGCCACCGTAATTGTCGCATTCTTGGTCACGAGGGTCATACTAATATGAAAACCACTGTAACGCTTGTATCTCAAGCTTCTGCTCTCAGGTCGTCATTGGAGTTCACAAAATGGCGTCCGGAGCTTGCTTGAGAGGTTTTCCCCTTAGTGTCACTCTGTGGGTAATCGTCGTCAACGACCCTTGTAGGGAGACTTGAATAACTCAAGTCTTTGGAGACACATTTTTGGTTTTACCTCACCCCCTCGTTTTGGGTCCGAAACGAGGGGGGTATCACCCTGAACTCGTGCGTTTGCATGAGTTTTCTGGTTTTGAAAGTTGTAGTTTGTCCTAAACAAACTCGCGTTTCAGTTTTGACGCCTCGGCGCAAAATCGTGGCGTGCGAGGCACGATCGAAGATTTTGCGGTGACTCTTCTCGTGATCTCCTCTCTCTCATCCTCGCCTTCCTTATCCCTCATCTTCACTCTCTCGCTTGCAAGGAGGGCGAGCAGGGGGCGAGGGCACGAGGCCACGAGGCCTCGCCCTCAAGGCCCTTGCAGCTCCTCAGCCACCGATCGGGCTGAGGCTGCGATCGGCGGCTGCCGACTGGTCGGCTGGTGGCAGGCCGGTCACTTGGCCGGCCGCCGGTTGTCCAGCTGGCCGGCAGCCAGCTGGCTGGCGGCCAGCAAAGTGCTGGCCGTTGGCCAACCCTCGCTGACATGAGGGGTGGCACACAACCACCCCTTGCTTCAATGAGAAGGGAGGGCCGAACCGGCCCTCCCACTATAGGTGGAGATTGACGAATTATATGCAAATTCGGCAGCCAAGAGTTATGCTCTCCAATCCGTCCTGTGTGGCTCGCATAATGTTTGGAGAAGTTTTTTGAGCGTCTGATTGGTCCGCTCGGTTTGGCCGTATGTTTGAGGGTAGAACGCTGTTGAAAGCTAGATCCGACGACCGTAATGAGTCACCATTTTGTGCCAAAAACGGCTAGTGAATGGACCATCCATGATGCTTGTGATGGTTCTTGGCACGCCGTGTGACCATACGATGTTGTTTAGAAACAACCGCGCTGTTCCTTTGGCGGTGTCGGTGGTCGTTGTCTGCATAAAAGTGAGACATTTTGGAAACCCTGTCGACAACTACGAAGATTGCATCATATCCATTGGGTGTGAATTGTAATCCTATGACGAATTCCATGACGGTCTACGGTTTTGTTTGAATGGGGAGTGGTTGTAGAAGTCCGGGTGGCTGCGTGCGACAGCATTTTTTTCGCTGACATGTGTAGCAGGATTTGTAGAAGTTGGCTATGTTGCTTTCCATATTGTCATACTAGTAGTGCTTCATCAGCTTCTTCCGCTTCTTGTCTTCTCCAAAATGTCCATCTGGATCGGTGTTGTGGCATTCTTCGAGCAGCATGCAGTGGAGTTCATCATTCGGGGGAACAACCACTAGCAAGTGAATCGTCGCCGCCAATAGGGTTTGTCGTACAAGAGCATTGCCTTGTCATATCTGCCATGCTAGTCGAAGCCTCATGTGAAGTATTGCTCCACATACGGATCTCGATGCAACTGTAGTGTCACAGCCTCGGCCATCAGATCTGGTCAGGGGCTAAAAGTGTCTGCTTGATTGGTTTTACATGGCCGGTACTTGATATCGTAGTCGAAGCCGGATTTGAGGAACTCCATCCATCCGGTTTGACATAGACTGAGGTTCACCTACATCGTCAAATGTTTCAGCGCATGGTGGTCGGTGTGTACGATACATTGGCGGCATTCAAGATACCACTGTCATGTCTTAAATGCATGTACGACCACCAGCATCTCCTTCTCGTATACGGCGTAGTTGAGTTCCGGTCCCCGCAGCTTTCGTAACATGTATGCAACCGGTTGCTCTCCATTTCCATGGTTTTGTACGACGACCGTGCCGATGGCTCAACCAGAGGCGTCCGTATCCATGACATAGTTGACTGTTGGATTGGCTAATTGTAGGGATGGGGTCGAGGTCAGAGCGTACCCTAAAGTGGTGAATGCCTCTTATCGTCCTACCGCCACTCATTTTCCTTTCGAGTAAGATCGGAGAGAGATGCTGACACTCAAGCGTAATCTGTACCAAGGGCCGGTAGTAATTACAAAAGCCAAGAAAAACTTGAATGTCTTGGGCATTTGTCAATGTCGGCCAATCAACGATTGCTGCCACTTTTTTTGGATCCATGGTGATCCGTCCGCCGTCGATGACGTGACCCAAACACTCAATATAACAGCGACCAAAGTCGCACTTTGAGAGTTTTCCAGAAAAAACCTCTCTTTGTAAAACTTCAAGGAATTTTTGGAGGTGTCCATTGCGCTCTTCCTAGGTGCGGCTGTACACCTGAATGTCCTCGAGGTAAACCATGACAGAACTATCGAGGTATGAACAGAAAACATTGTTCATCGCAGCCATGAACGTTGCTGGGGCATTTGTGAGCCCGAACGGCATGACCATGAACTCGAAATGCCCTTAGCGTGTTCGGAACCTCATCTTCTTGATGTCGACATGTACAACACGGATCTACTGATAGCTGATGCATACATTAATTTTGCTAAAAACTCGAGCTCCTTGGAGTATGTTGAAAAGTTTGTCGGCTTGAAAAAGAGGGTATCGATTCTTCATGGTAGTGTCGCTCAACCCCCGATAGTCCACACACATCTACATTTTGCCGGTTTTATTTTTTACAAATAATTCTTTTGCGTATGGTGACGTGGATGGGCGGATGAACCCTTGACCGAGTACTTGTCGAGTTGCTTTTTTAGCTCGGTCAGCTCGTGATCGCTCATCCGATAGGCCCCTCAAACTCTGGGTCGGCTGTCCAGTTTCAGCTCAATGCGATGATCGATGTCGCATTGAGATGGTAGGGTTTTGCGAGCGTTTGTCGGGGAGGGCGTCTGCAACTCTTGAATGAGAGGTGCCAACTCTTCGAGTACCATTGCAAACCTTGTTGATGCCGATGAGGCAGATGAGGCTGATGAGTCAGCTACTACCACTTCCACTTCCTCCATTAGCTCAAAAGGTATGAGCCACGTACGAGCTCCTCGTTGAATGTATTACTTGGCCACGTTGAGGGATATTGGCTGCACAGGTTGTTTTTTGGCCACTGCGGCTTCCACTACAATTGCCACCTATACTTTTTCTGTTGTTGTCTTCCGCCCCACACGTGGAATTGTCCGCTTGGCAACATTGATTTCCACGTAGACGTTGCCATTGTTCTAGTCAACCTATGGAAAGTACTGGTAAAGGAAATCTCTTTCAAGGATGATTTTGTGGTCACTCATTGGACATGACCTCTAGATAGCTACATCTTGCACGTCCCCCACTTGTAGTCATAGTGGTTCTCAGAGTCTCCGTATTTGTAGTCCCCCGTTGACATTTTTTTCTTCAAACACCCCTGGTTTGGTTTGCAAACCTACCTTGAAAACCATATTGTGGCTTATAAAACTATGAGAAGCTCCTCTATCCAAAACTGTCATTGTGCAATTCTTACAACCTTGGGGTTGCACCTTAAGCAGTATGGCCTGTTGGTTGTCGTCATACCCCTTGTCAAACTTTGCGATCCCAGAAACCCTCTGCAGTGTCATCAACTGTTTAGATGGGCAATTGTTTGACGAAGATCGCTCCTCACAAACAAGAGTCGCGCCTTTCACTGCTGCCCTTTGCCATTTCTTGACTCATTTTTTGTGACTTCCTCCCCGTTTTAGTATGCTGCTTGCTTCGGCGGTTGCAAGCGATATGTCTGACTTTTTTGCAGTTGTAGCATGTGCGCATGCCTCTCTAGTCGAAGGCGTCCACTTCCATCGGAGCCGAGGAGTACCACGACAGACTTCTTTCATTCCCACAATGAGTGTGGTTTGGAGGTCACCAGGCATATGATTCATGGATCCAAGCGTTATATTTAGCGTTGTCAATCATTTATGCTGTTGCGATCATCCGTGTTAAGATGTTTTGGATGCCAAAAATGGTGATCGCTCGCCGGATGTCTCATTTGAGGCCATTGTTGTAGTGAAAACAGAGCTCGTCGGGGGCGATGTCTGCACCAGTGATGACCTCGTGGAATCTCCGCGTATACTCTGTCATGCTGGATTGCTGACAAAGACGCTATCGCTTGTACGAAGCGTCGGACTTCTCGTTCAGTTGTCCAAAACGTGCAAGCATCGCGCAGGAGAATTTAATCCAGTCGGTTGGTGGTGTCAGCACGTCTTGCCATTATGGATTGATCTGCTCCAAGGGTAGAACGCCTTCGTTTTGCGATATGGGATGGGTGCCGTTGGCCATTGATGTGGACCCGCAGGTCTCTAACCATTGTTGGATGGCATCAAGATCAGTCCACCAACTTAGTGCCATGCCACGCAGAGGCGCGACCGCAAGGTCAATCTTCTTTTGATTGTTGTTGACCCTAGCAGCGGTGAAGTACACCTCCAAACTCGTCAACCACATATGAACCGTCGGTCCTTTTAATTTTGTAGGATTGAATGGTTCAGGAGGTGCCGGACAAATTTTGCGTTTGTTCGAGCGCACTTACCTTACGAAGAGCCTCCATCGCGACATTGAGATGTTAGAGTAGATGGCTGTTGATACCCTCGTGCATGGAGATATGGTTCGCTAGTTCCTCATTGATCCACGCCTCTCGTCTGGTGCCACCTGTCGTTCCTCCTGCAGACGTCGAGGCTGTAGGTAGGGGCGGCTGGTTTGCCACCATTGGATCGTTCATCAGGTTGGTCGTCGGAGCCATCCATCTATCACACACACTACCATGCCAATGTTCACTGCCACCTTAGTATTCGTGGGCATAGGCACATTATGTTCCTCCATTGCCAAAGTTGCCGCAAAAGACCCGCTGTTGGTCGTCGGATGCGCTCGCTCGCTTTATGTCTTGACATGCAAGATGCGCTGGAAGCTTGTGCGAGGTAGTCCTCCAGATGGGTAAAGTATTCAGATGCCTCTCTAGTACCATTACGCTCTGGTACCAAGTATTATGCCAAACAGAGAGTACATGGTGAAAAGGTAGAAGTTGCCAGGCAGAACACAGTTGAAAATGTGGAACACTTGAGCAATTCATAGTTAGTGATAAGTGTGCTTCGATGACAAGTGTTGAAATGATCTAACACATCTATACAAGTGTCCAGTTACAAATGAGACGTAGTCCGGGTCATCGAGTCAATTGTCGAGCGGCGTGTGTGGAGTCGCATCGTCAGTGGTCGGATTGAGAAGCTCCACCAAGGAGGTCAAACATCTCTCGGCCTCCTCATTCAGCTCCACTACTGCCGGCGCTTCGGACTCACTGTCTGACTCGGCTGAATGCAAAAAAGCTGCTCCCCCACCCCCCCGGATGGTTCTCACCAGTTGGAACCGCTCGGACGTCACCCTCTTTTGAGTCCTCCGGCGTCTACCCCTCAAGGAGTGGCAGCCACTCCCCCTGCTTAGAGAGATCCGTGTCCTTGTCCGTTCAACGGCTGTCCTCATTGAATGTGACATCGTGAATCTTCATGATCTGTTGCCTCCGTTTGTCAAAGAGCCAGTACGCCTTGCTCCCGCTCTCGTACCGACGAAGATGCACAAGCGAGTCTGTGGGTCCAGCTTGCCCCACCCCTCTCGTGCCTGCACAACAGCATGTGCAACACAACCAAACGTGCGGAGGTGAGCTATAGTTGGCTTCCTCCCGCTCCACACTTCTTGTGGCGTATTCCACACCTTGGAATCCACATCTTTCAGTGGCTTTTTTGGCGTCAGGTTAATGATGTATGCCAATGTCTGTGCCGCCTCGCCCAAGTGCCATTGCGCGAGGCCAGCATCACTTAACATGGACCGGACCATGTTGAGGATGGTGCGGTTTGCCCTCTCGGCGACCCCGTTTTGCTACGGAGAATGTGGCGTATTTTTCTGCCATGCAACCCCCTTCGTCCATGGCGAGCATCGCTTGTACTTGTTGCCATTGTCACTCCGGAACGCCTTCACCTGCAACCATGTTTGCTGCTCCACTGCCACCACAAACTCCAGCGAGGAAGACAGAACGTCTCTCTTCCTCTTGATGATGTAGAGGTAGAGCTTGCGGCTCTGATCATCTATGAAGGTCACAAAGTAGAGGCAGTCCCAGATGGAGCTCTTGAATGATCCACACACGTCAGTGTGAACCACCTCTAACATTGCTGATGCACACACCCCTTTGCCATCAAATGGTTGTCGTGTCGCCTTGCTGACCTAGCACTGCTGGCACACGGCATTCTTGGCTGAGTCGAGGCCCTTGACCTCAAGACCCCACACCACTTCCTCCTTTGCTATGTCCCTCATAGTTGAGGGAGCGATGTGACATAGGCGGTGGTGCCACAGGTCCAGGTCTCCATTGTCCTTCTTCGCAAGGTGGGCGACGTCGGACCCCGGCCGGCTGCCAAGGACTTTTGCCCGGAGCAGGTACAAGTCATCTGTTCGCTTTCCACGTGCAATCACCTTGTCATTTCCCTCATTGCGGATGATGGCACCCTTGTTTAAGTGCACCTCAAGCCCCTTGTCGATAATGCGACTCATTGACAGCGTATTTGTCTCAAAGTTGGGCAAGTGGAGCACGTCATAAATTCTGCTCATGACAGCCTCCCCGTCCACATCCATCTCGATGTCAACATTGCCTTCACCCGCAACCAACTCTGTTTTGCCGTTGGCCACCATCATTTGTCGCTCCGAGGCACTATAGGCGACGAATGCCACCCGGTTGCATTGGGTGTGGCGGCCCGGTCCAGAGTCAATCACGGAGCTTCCCAGATCTGTTAAGTTGGCGGACTCCTTCACCATCATTGCAAGGTCGTCCTTCTTTCCAGCCTTCCCCGGCTGGTCCAAATTCCTGTTGGAGTACTTGCATGCGTAGTGGCCTTCTTGGCCACACATGTAGCACTCCCCTTTCTTGGTGCCCTGCTTGGTTCCCTTCCCCTTCTTCCCTCCCCCTCAACCTTGAGGACGGACGGCATAGGCAAAACTTGACGTTGCCCCTCTCTCTCTCTTATCCCGCCACATCCATTCGTTGCGGATATACTCATCCACCTTCGCGTACTTTAGCATATTGGCGGACCAACCGCTTACAATGGTGATCATGGGACTCCAACTTTCCGGCAAGGCCAGGAGGAGGATCATGGCTTGCAGCTGAGGGTCGACCTTCCATCCGGTGGCTACACACTCAGTAGTAAGGGACTTAATCTGCTGTAGGATCTACATGATGTTGTCGTCTTTGTTGGTTTGGAGGGTAACGAGCCTCTTGAAGACGAAGAGCTGGTTGGCAAGGTTGGTGGACTGGTAGATGGTATAGAGCTCCTTCCAAGCCTCCGCGGCCTCCGTGCATCCTTGAATTAGTGCGCGCCGCGGCATGGCTAGCGCTAACACCAACACAGCCAGCGCCTTCTTATTGCGCTTCTTGTACTTGTCCACTTCATCCGGCTTTGCGGTATCCGGAGGGGCGGTCTCTTTATCGTTGACCAGCTCAACCAGGCCTTTTTCATTGAGGTAGACCTCAAAGTGCCACCTCCACAAAGGGAAGCCGTTCCCGCCAAACTTCGAGACGGCGCCAATTCTCTCTTGCTCAATCGTTGCCATGGTGCGCGACGGTAGTGTGAAAGTTGCAGAGCGAGGGTCCTTCTAGGCACGTGGGTCCATAAACCTTTGTTTACACTAGTCGGTGTGGACGCACCCTCAAGGATGCCTAGCTCCTACTGATGCACGCTACCAATGTTTGGGGGAGCCAATGGACACCAATGGTGAAAAATGTGGAGCACAAGGATCACGGATGTGTGTGGGCAGAACATGTCGCATTTAGTAGAACTGGATCGAAATACTTTTTCGTTACCTAGCACAGTGAGATTAGATTAGATCCTCATAGCATGTGATCTAAGCTTTCCAACGCATCCAAGCATGCCTAAATCGGAGCATTAGAGCCCTTGCTACTCATTGAAGTAACCCTTGGTGGAGCTGCCCACCTTGCCTTGCTTGCTAGGCAATGAGAGGCACTTCGACGATGTCTTCGTCAGAGCGCCTTTCCTCATCCAAAAGTCAAGGAGAGTTTCATCCTGGTCAAGGAGGTCCTTATAGTTACTTCATTCATGCCCTTGGTGCATTTGGAGCACATTGGAAACAAGCTAAGATCACTGGTGGTGGATTATCCCTCCACTCATGGCGGGTACCAGATTCCACCCGCCCAACACTCGAACTTCGAGCTAGGCTAACTTTCTGAATACTCCGTCAAATTGAGTGATTCAAAGCTCTATCCTGCATGGGAAAATCCAAGAAATCATAATCTAAAGTCAGATCATAATGTTCCACCACTCTTGAGTGGTCGAACCAGGGAATACGATCAACGGCACTCATGGCAAGGGACACACCATGTCAACACGCAGCAACAGCAGCAGTAGGAGCAGTAGTGGCAGCAACAACTGTAGCAGCGGTAGCAACACCAGTAACAGCAGAGATAGTAGTGAGAATTCTGAACCAGGACAATGCCTTCGGCACGCAGTATAGCTCTATGGACCCGCCCATTGAAGATCCCATAGTATATCTACAACGCTAGGTCGATCAGTTGCGCCTTATGCTTGCCGTAACCAGCACCTGTCAAACTGTCCTCCCCGCACAACCTGGTCCTTCTCTGACTATGACAGCACAGAAATCAGTACAACAACAGGTGCAGCAACAGCAGTAGACGGTTACCAGTATCCTAGGCGCTGGAGCGGTCGTCCCCTCTTGGCACAAGGACTTCAAGTCCCCTCCTCCTACCCTAGTTAGAGATTAACAGTTCACGTTCTAGGAAGTGCCCTACCGTATCTGGTCACGGGGGAAGGGCTTATTGTCGTAATACACTCTTCTGCATGACGACGCCATCCTAGAGTAGGTGCGCTTGAGGTAGGCCATGCCGTCCGCGCACTCATACTCGATGCACTCAATGCTCATCGCACTCCCTAGAGTCGTTTCTTGGTGATGCAACTGACTATACCAGCGCTGACCCCCGGTGGGATTGGAACATGCTGATGTGGCTGTATCACACCTCCTACCAAGCATTTGTCAGCCGCCTTCTAAAAGAGTTCAGCTCTCTTCACATGGTGGAGTCCAAGTCCTTCACCATCTACTGGTGCCGTGAATAGGATATCCTGCGCCGGCTCAAGCAAGTCGTGTCTCCCCTGCTTGCTGCCCTTCTCATCATCAAGAATGGTACCACTCCCAACTTTGCAAACATTTTTGTCCCTTACAACCTACCCATCCTCAAGGCGCTGGCAACCCAAGGCACTTTGATGACCTGGGGGTACGACCTCTTCTTCAACGTGGAGGAAGCACACAAGAACATACAACTTAAGCGCGATGGCTCTTCTACGACCGTAGCTGTAACTTCTGGCAGCTCGTCCACCCCTTTCCGCAAAACTTCCTCCTCCGGCAGTGCCAAGGGCAAGGGAAAGAAGGGCGAGAAGGGCAAGGGCAAAGGGAAGCAGTCTTCCTCTAGTGGCACTACCTTGACATGTCACAACTGCAGCCAGACAGGGCATAGATGGTACACGTGTCCGATCCCTACTCACAAGGCCCATATTGTCGTTACCTTAGGCCATCACCATGAGCGCTACCATAGCACCTCCCTTCTACCGTAGACACTCCCTTCTCCCCTGGTAGCACTTTGGCCACCACCTCTTCCACCTCACAGCCAGCTCCTCAGCCTCGACTATAGCTTCCGCCGTCCCTTCTCCATTAGTAGCAACAGCAGCAAAGATATGTTACACCGCAGTCACAACCATATGAAGTATCTCTAGAGGAGCAGTAGTACGCTCCGGCGCTGCCGGGGTACTACCCACAGCCTCCTTCCTAGTAGAGCGTGTATTCCCCATCCAAAGCTATGACACCGCAGTCCATGACGCTCGTCGAAAGCGTCGACGGGCACCATGGACGCCCGTTGTTGTCGCCAACGACGGCGGCGTCGTTGCCGACCGGATCCACCAGCTGTAAAGCTTCATCACGATGCAACTCAGCATCATGCTTTCTCCCCAGGGAAGTACGAGTTGTGTGACTGCCAACCGAGAGGTCTCCCACTATCAGAGAGGGACCGCCCTTTGAGGGGACCTTGTGGAAGTCGCCACTTGCCCTTCGGGGCCAGTTTTGGATGATGTCGCATGGTTGGATGATTGGCATGATCATTTTGCATCTGTCCAATCTACTCAACTTGTAACCTCCGTCTCCCTTCCCGCATCGTATTTCGTCACTCACTGTAACGTCACAACATCGTTCCGCGATGACACTTGGAATATCGACTCCAATGCCACGCATCACATGACATCCTGTTGCCAAGAGTTCAGCATGCTTGGTCTCATTAGTTATATTCATAGTTTTTGGATGGGGTTTGGACAGATCTTACTGGTTTGTGGTGTTGGTGGCGTTCATTTTCATGGTCCGTCCAGTGACATCTTCGTGCCCGATGTACTTTATGTGCCGAGTTTGGAACTCAGCCTCTTGTCTGTCACGGCTCTTGACCTCATGAGCATGGACGTCCGTCACTCTTGTGGCATTAGCACTATCTCACTTCGCTCATCCGGTCAGGTCATGTTCCGTGTTGTTTGCCGTAACATCCTCTAGCACATCACTCAAATTCCTTCATCCATGTCCCCTCCCTCATCCGACACTGCACATGTGTTTGCCACCAGTGTTCTTCCCCCCCAGCATGTGTACCTCCTCCACCATCACATTTGCCATGTACAATCGGATGTTTTCAATAACATGCTCTGTACCGAACCCGCGCTCAGACTTGATCCCTCTAGTGGCCTTGTTGCACTGAATGCATCGACTGTGCTAAGGGCAATATGCACCGAGCCTCCTACCCTACGTCCTCCTCTCGGGCCACGCACCCACTGGAGCTCGTCTACTCGGAACTCATGGACCCTCTTCCGATCGCGTGTGTTGTTGAGGGTGGCCAGTATGTGTTGACCCTCACGGATGATTACTCCCCCTGTCGCTGGGTCCTTTGCCTCCACCGGAAGAGCGATGTGGCCTCCGCCATCCATGCCTAGCACCTCGTGGCTGATCGCTAGTGCGGTCGCACCCTCTGCCATTTTTGGTCTGACTACGGCGGCGAGTACACGGGGGACAGTACTGCCTATCTCGCTAGTCATGGGGTCCGTCATGAGACGTCCACCCTTGGGACACCGCACCATTACGGTGTCTTAAACCGCTGGAACCGCACCATGGTCTATGTTGTCTGCACTATGGCCTATGCTGTCCGCACCACGTGTCGAGTCCGGTCTGTCCGAGGGCTTCTTCTTTAAGGCCATGTCATACTTGACCTGGGTGAGGAACCGTGTTCCCCAAGGTCCCCTTCCCTGCCAGGCCGCGCCGTACACATTGTGGTGCAATCAGCAGGCCGATCTCCGGCCTGCTCATGTCTGGGGGTGCGCCGCCAGCGTCTGGCTTGCCAAGGACCAACGGGATGGCAAGCTTGCCCCCTGCGGCCATCTCTACACCTTTTTCAGTGCCTCTCATCAGTCCAAGGCCTGGCGCTTCTGAGATCTGGTCTGGCATCCCGTTGTTGAGTCTAGCAATGCCCTGTTCTTTGAGTTCCTCTTCCCTTGCGACCTCCCTCGCATCCAGTCTACCTCATCTCCACCTCCATCAGTATCGTCGCGTGTGGGAGATACTTGTCGTGCCGTCGCTTCGGCTCCAGAGGCACAGGTTGTCCTGCTTGCATCCACACCAGCGGTAGCAGATGGCCTGCATGCTCCTCCCTCGCTGTCCACCTCGCCGTCCAGTTCTACTGCCGACGATGCTACGCATCCGTTGGAGACGGAGTCCTCCGCTGATTCTTCAGTCCAGCCTGACCCCTTGGTTGACCCCCTTCGAGCCTCCGATGCACCCCCAGCCATGGATCCGCTTGTGTTTGGTAATTTCGAGGCATGGGACCCGACACCTACCCCCGCCTTGCCACCTCGTCCTTGCTGGGCTCCCTCTGCGGTCACTGGCACCCTGGCATACCAGGTCTACACCCGCACTCCTGGTGGCATTCTACGGCCCCATAAGCCGGCACCGCCCACGGTTCCTCCCACCAGGGCCTCCCGTCGAGCCTCCAATACACTCGTCAACACACCTTCCTCCCCTCACACTGTTGTGAGCAATGAGCCCAGCATCAAGGTCCTTGTCCTGATGGCCCTTGGCCTCCTTGCTCAGGAAATTCACCCAGGGTCGGCCCTGGGCTATGCTCTCATCTCCCAAGAGCATCGCCGTGCGGTCTTCGCCAATCTGGCCCGCGCTCCTACACGACTTTGCGCTCCCCGTGAACTGAAGACCCGGCCTTCCCCACTGGCACCCGACCCATAGAGCCTACATGAGGCCCGTGCCGCTCCCAACGCTGACCAATGGGAGGCCACCTATTGGGAGGAGCTCACTGCCATCATCGAGCACGTAGTTCATGAGCTCGTGGAACTTCCCCCGAGCCGCAAGGCTCGGAGTCCGGGCAAAGTGGGTTTTTTTACCAAAACTGGAAGCGAGATGGTACCCTGGACATGTACAAGGCCCGGCTCACTGCCAAGGGCTTCTCCCATGTTGCTGGAGCTGACTACGACTAGGTCTTTGCCCCAGTTGGCTGTTTCACTACCAGCCGGGCGCTCTCCAGCCTAGTCGCACAACATGGTTGGGAGCTCCACTAGATGGGCGTGAGCAACGCCTTTCTTCACAGTGCTCTCAATGGTGAGGAGCTCTTCATGATCTAGCCCCCTGACTTTGAGGATGGGACGGGCTGAGTCTGGCGAGTACAAAAGGCCTTGTATGGCCTCGAGCAGTCTCCTTGGTGCTGGAACATCGAGATCAGCCATACCTTTTTGAAGGATGGATTTCTCCGCAACACTGTATACCCAAAACTCTTCATCACTCCTCCTGGGGCGCCCTTTGCTGCGATCCTCGTCTACGTGGACGATCTACTCATCGCGTCTCCCGACCTTGCCGATGTCGAGCAGGTGGAGTTGCTGGAGGCGAGCTACAAGATAAAGGATCTCGGGCCGGTGCAGGTGTTTTTGGACATGGAGATTGAGCACAATCTCACGCATGACATCATGCGGGTACATTAGGCAACATACGTTCAGACGCTTGCTAACCACTTTGCCCATCTCTTGACCACTGTCCCCAGCGCCTCCACCCGGATGACCCAAGACGGGCAGGCAAAGCTAAATGCTAGTGAAGCTAGCACCTTGGGTGCAGCGGTGGACATCACAGCATTCCCCCGTGTCATCGGGTTACCCATGTTTCATGGCACCACCACACTGGCCGACATCCCCTTTGCCGTGAATGTCCTCGCCTAGTTCATATAGACCCCCAACCAGCAGCATCTTGATGTAGATGTCCGCGTGTTGTAGAATGTGGTTTCCACCCCACGTCAAGGCCTAACATTTTGTCGACAGCCGTCCGTGGTGGCCTTAGGCTAAAATGACAGCAACTGGGCATGGAGCCCAAATGGGAAGAGCCACACTGGTTGGATCTTTCTCATCGGTGGTATAGGAGTATCATGGCATAGCGGGAAGGAAGGGTGTGTCACACATAGTACAACAGAGGCAGAGTACATGGCTTTGGACACTGGTTCATGTGAGAGTGTGTGGCTACATCATTTGTTGGGTGAGTTGTGTCAGCCTGTAACGTCCATCACCTTGCATTGTGACAACTAGAGTACTGCTACAATTGCCGACAATGATGGTGTCCACGTTGCACACACAAAGGACATCAATATTGAGTATCACTACGTGCATTCCTTGCTGCATGAGGTCAGCATTCACATCGTGTGGGTTGAGACTTTGAAGCAGTTCACTAACTTCCTCACCAAGGCGCTGAAGCGCAACTCGTTCAAGAAGGCTACGAGTATGGTCGGATTGCTATCCTGAATACATGTGGTGTGATTCTTCCTCTGCATGGGTTCTCGTCACTCATCCTCGTTGCACATGTGATTCGTCTCCTCTCAATCTGAGTGTTAGGTCGGTGAGCATGGGGGAGCATTACTTCTGCACACTCATGTACACTAACAACTCTGGATCATAGGGGAGTGTTGCTGTTTGATCTGTGCACTGCCTCACTGACTCATAATGTGACCTCTCGGCTGGTGTACATGCTCGTGCAGACAACTGTCTGGACGTACGTTGATGCCAACAAGGCGATGATCGGTGGAGTGGACGTGTCGCAGTGAAGTCGAGTGTGTGGTTCTCCTCCTCCTTGTGCTTCTGATACTGTACCCTCGCACGACCAGATCCATCGGCAGCTACCCTTGGTTGTCACGCCATCAGTAGTCGTAGTTGGCACTCAGGAGTAGTGTAGTCGGCGCCTGAGTTAGGACAACCACGACGTGGTTTGCAATGTGGGTACTTTGGTATGGCCTAGTTTTTAGGCAAAATGGACAACGCCCGGGTTTTGGGCTGTCTGGTGTCTGGCAGGTCTCACCAAGGAAAATTCTGCCAAACAAGATAATGCTAGGATTTTCTTGGTTGGCTTGTTTTTTGAGTAACAAGCTTCACAGAGCTAAGGTGAGGGTAGAACCGAGAGGGGTCTCATATGCTGCTCATTCTTCATCCCCAATCAGTCATTGTTTCATTCCAACTGCTTTGTGAAAACAACTCTGGCGTGTGCACTTGAGTAACAATCTAGAGCGTCAGACTTAGACTCTAGTACAACAGACCGAAGGGGATAGAATAAGCAACAAGTGTCGGTTCCCGCATGCTGCATCAACGCCACTGCCCTAACCACTGCACAAGCTAGTCCTTTTTTCTGCTCAACAATATGAAACCTTGTAGAATGTACTCACAAGCCAACATTTGTCATTGTCGCTTGTGTGTTACCATTTTTCATTTACTTTTTCATGCCCCATTACCGTTACATGTTCGACAACAAAAATTCGAATGGGTTCGGTCACAATATACCCAGTTTTCTTAACTATATAGCTGATATGCCAATGTCACAGGCAAAATAATGCATATGACAAAGCCGTTCAAAAAACAACGCATATGACAATGTCAAACAAAAGGTATTGCATATGACAATGCCGTACATAAAATAACGCATATGCCAATGTTACACAGAAAAGGAAAGAAAAGCTAGGCAGCAGTTTGGAGGAGCAGCGTTGTTGATGCAGCATGTAGGCTTCCACTCTCGTTGCTTAAGTCTACTGCCCCCTCAATCTACTGCTCTATAGTCTAAGTCTGGAAGCTCTGTGTTTTTTTCTCAGAAGTGCGCGCGCCAGTGTTAGCGCCAGAAAGCAGCTGAAAACTGAAAGTGACTGATTAGGAATGAAGAATGAGCAACAATGGGAGAACCTCAAAGTTCTAGCCCCCCCCAGCTCTGTAGAACTTTTTACTCAGCTAACCAGCCAATCAGAAAATAGTCCTAGACCTTTTTTCTGGCAAGCAGGGTTTTCTCGGCGAGCCCTGCCAGACGGCCGACAACCCAAAACCCGGGCATTGTTCGTTTTGCCTGAAAACTAGACCATACCAAAATACCGACGGTGCAAACGCAGTCCTGCGGTCAGAATCAGCTAGAAAAACAAAAGCAAGGAGTTATGGCTGCCAGAGCCTGGGCAGTGCCTACGATGGTCCATGATGCCAAACAGTGCCACATAACACAAGACACGGACCCTGGGCAGAGCATGACAGTGCAGACGCAACGGCACAGTCAGATCCAGCGTGACGCATGCAGACAACATCTGCGGTGGTAGTGACCGCCGGCTGCCCGACCGCCAAGGAGGCCTGCCGATGGAGCTGAGCACGTCGTCATGGAGAGGAGACTCTAGCAAAATGCGAGTAGGCTTCAGCGTGCGTCGGATCCACCGGACGACACTCCAGTAGTGTCGAATCTCGCCGTCGGTCATCTGCACGTCGATGAACACAAGCCGGGAGGACACAACAGAGCACAATGAGGATGCGCAAAAACCAACACTTCCCCATGACTCACAGGCATTGTGCACATGGACGGGTAGAGACACTGTGAACAGGCCGACTCCCCCAAAGAATGTTGAGACGCAAGCATGGACATAGAGAGCAACTCATGGACGCACACCAACCAAACTGACAGCCTTGGTCAAGAAGTCAACCAGCTACCGTGCTGTCTCAACCCACACAATGTTGATGTTGTCGTCATGCAACAACAAACACACATAGTGGTACTCAACGTTGATGTGCTTCGTGCGTGTCTAATGCACGCCGTCATTGTCAGCGATAGTCATGGCACTCTCATTGTCATAATGCAACGTGATGAATGCGCCGAACTGACGCAGCTCGGAGAACAGAAGACGTAACCAGACACTCTCACACGCGCCAAAGCCAATGGCCACGTACTCAACCTCAACAATTCTGCGTGCAATGCACCCCTGATTGCCACTGCGCTAGGATACCGGTGTGCCACAGACCAAAAAGATCCAGCCAGTGCGACTCTTTCCGTTTGGACTCCCGGCCCAGTCACTATCGGTGTAGCCCACCACGACCACAAACGGCTGACGGTGGAACATAAGTCCTCGCTGAGGAGTCGATATGACATAGCGCAGTACTCGGATTGCGGCGTCAAAGTGGAGGTGATGCAGCTCCTGAGAAAACTGAGCTCGGAGGTTGATGGTGAACGCGATGTCTAGGCGCGTCGTTGTCGCCAGCAACATCAGTGACCCGATGACTCGCAGGTACGTGGTCATGTCAATTGGCTCCCACGCAACAGGTGGGTCAAGACTCTTCAGCTTCATTGGGCCATCAGGAGACATGGGTGAAGGTGCGCTCGGCACAAGGGGCAGGTCTCAGCAAACAGAGTGGACAGGGTCTGCACATAGGCAGCCTGGTGGAAGTGTAGGATGCCCTCGGAGCAATCATGCTAGAGCTCCATGCCGCGGAAGACTCGGGCAGACCCGAGAACCTTCATCTGGAAGGCGGTGTGCAACAAGTCCTTGACATGCTGGATGGCAGCCATGTCGAGTGACGTAATGAGGAGATCTTTGATGTACACCATGACAGCGACGAGGGTATGGCCTCACGAGCTGAGATACAGTGCGAGGTCAGCAATGCTGTGCAAGAGGCCGCCACAGAGGATCGTGCTGCTGATCTCCTGGTTCCAACACCAAGGCGACTACTTCAGGCTGTAGAGGGCCTTCCGTAGCCGCCAGACTCTCCTAGAGCCGTCATCAAAGCCTGGAGGTTACACCATGTAGAGCTTCTCCCCCTCCAGTCAACAATGGAGGAAGGCGTTGCTCACGTCCATCTGATGCAACTCCCATCCATGCTGGGCAACCAGGCTTAAGAGCGCCCAGCTCGTGGAGAACTGGCCAACTGGGGCAAACATCTGGTCGTAGTCAACCCTAGGGATCTGAGCAAACCCCTTCACTGTGAGGCGGGCCTTGTACTTGTCCAAGGACCCGTCGGGCTTCCATTTACACCGAAAGACCCACTTTGCACTGATGGCCTTCCGACCAGGAGGGAGGTCAAGGAGGTCATATACGTGGTGCTGCCGAATAGCAATGAGCTCGCCAGCACAGGTAGCAGCCCAGTGTGCAGCCTCAGGAGAGGCTCGAGCCTCGCGCAGGGTGGCTAGGTCCTCCGGGTGTGCTATGGAGCGGTCTGAGAGAGCGTGTGCATCTCAAGCTCCAGGTGGGATGCGTGCGAGTGCAGCTGTGACAGCATGTTGATGCTCGTGATGAAGCATGGTGTAGCCCAATGCAGAGCCAGAGTGAAGGTCTGCAATGATAGCTGAAGTGGTCGGGCCGAGGGCCCTGGTGCCAGGGTCTCCACTCACGAACGCAGGAGTAGAAGAGACACGTGGAGTGACAGGGGACTGAGACACCACTGGGCGAGGTGCTGCGGTCTACGCGCTCATTGTCAGTCTCGGTCGAAGGCTGCCGCCTGGACCACGAATGTAGCAAGGCAGGGCAGGAGATGGCACTGAGGCTGACGAGCCGACGGAGGCGGACGGGGTTGCTGGCCCGGAGGGGCGAGCGGATGCGACTGGGGCTGCTGGCATGGATGGGCCAGCGGAAGCGACAGGGGCCGCTAGCCCGGAGGGACCAGCGGACGCGATTGGAGTTCCTGGCCTGGAGGGGCTAGCGGGCGCGATTGGGGCCGCAGGCCCGGAGGGGCCAGCGGGCGCGACTGCGGCAGCTGGTCTGGAGGGACCTGTGGACGCAACTGGGACGGCTGGGCCAGAGAGACAAGTGGACACAACTGGGGCGGCTGGCCCAGAGAGACCAGTGGACACGACTAGGGCGGCTGGCTCGAAGGGACCACCGGACGCGACTGGGGCGGCTGGCCTGGAGGAACCAGTGGACACAACTGGGGCGGCTGGCCCAGAGAGACCAGTGGACACGACTGGGACGGCTGGCCCGGAGGGATCAGTGGACATGACCGGGGCGGCTGGCCCGGAGGGATCAGTGGACGCGACTGGGGTGTACGATTCGGAGGGGCTAGCGAGCACAACTGGGGCTGCTGGCGGGGAGAGACAAAGTGATGTGCCATCCGGAAGCGGCAGGATGGAGGACGGACTGACCACTCCCCCACGTGACGGGAGGGACACAGACAAGCCGGAGCGAACGAGATTGAGGGAAAATAACTCCTCAAAGAAGAGGGTATCGCGGCACTCGACGATGCAGTGTCGGGAGGGATCCCAGAAGCGCCAAGCCTTGGACTGACGAGAGACACCGAGAAAGGTGCAAGGACGTCCGCGGGGTGCAAGCTTGTCGCTCTGTTGCGGGGCGAGCAGCCACACAATGGCTGTGCAGCCCTAGCCCCGAGCCGGGCGGAGGTCAGCTCGCTGACAGCACCAGTGCTGGTATGGCGTGGACTGGCGGGGAAGGGGTCCGTGGGGAATCCGGTTCCAGACCCATGTCATGTAGGCCATGGCTTCAAAATAGATGCCATCAGAGAGGCCAAACATAACTTGTATGGTGCAGACGACGTCAGTCATGGTACGGTTCCACCGTTTTGAAGACTTCGTTCTGGGCAGGCGTGTATGGCGCGGACGTCTCGTGGTGGATACCGCGGGAGGGGAGAAAATTCGTGGTCTTGCCCATGTTCTCACCATCGCGATCGGAGCAAAAGTGGCAAAGAGATCGACCACACTCGCGCTCCGCATAGACAAGCCAGTCATGAATGGCATGGGCGACATCGCTCTTATGCCGAAGGCAGAAGACCCAGCGGTAGCGAGAGTAGTCGTCCGTGAGGGTGAGGACATAGCGTCCGTACTCTCCGACAGATTCGGTAGGGAGAGGACCCATGACATCGAAATGGACCAGGTTGAGAGGGGCAGATGCACGGGAGGAGGACAGAGGGTATGTGGACCGGTGCATCTTGCCTTGAGCGCAATTGATGTACTCTGTGGGACATGGGAGAGGGAAAGTCTCCAGGTCAAGGCCCTTGTCCGGCTAGGTACAGAGCATGCTATCTAAAGCTACAGAGTGGACGTGGCAAAGGCTGTTGTGCAAGAGGCGGGTGTGCTATGAGAGAGCGTGCTCGTGACGAGCACGTGGCCTGTGGTGGCCGACGAGGAGGGGACGGAAGGAGAGGAGGACAGACGAGGAACTAGCCACAGGTTGCCACGGGCGGTGGCGTGCAAGACGACAAGACTGGACAGACACAACGACACAATGCCAACAACACCCGAATGCACAACGTCCATGCTCATGCGGTCAAGGGCAGTAACGGACAGAAGGCTCAGCTCAAGATCTCGCACATAGAGGACATCGGTAAAGAAGATATCACCGGCAGGACCACGGAAACGAACAACGCCGACAATGCGGACAGGTTACATCTGTCCGGAGCCCGTCCGGACCCTAGATACATCGCCAACAGGACCAAGCATACTAAAGGCCTCGCAAGAGGTCATCATGTAATGCGTTGCTTTGGAGTCGATGATCCAGGTCTCGACAGGGTCCTGGAGCGGTGTTGCCAGATCACTGTTAGTCACATGGCAGCAAGCGAGAGACGTGGACGCAGTGGAAGGGGGCGCAAACCGAGACTGCGAATCATCAAGCCACGCGACGTCGTCACAAAGGGGGGGGAGGAGATCACAAAAAAATGACGAAATAGACGAGGAGGTAGGACACGACCGCAGCTCAAGCTCAGTCATGGAGGGCAATGGGGACCAACAGGCGGTGATGCAACTCGCACTTCCCGGGGGGGAGGGCGAGGCAGGCCGAGCTGAAGTGCAATGAACTGCTCCTGCTGACGCTCGCGCATGGACGGCCCAGGAATGTAGACGCAGTGTGGGGTGATGGCGCCTGAGCCCGGATAGAAGGAGGACTGCCCCGGTGAAAGGAACGGAGGTCCGACGGTTGTTGATGATACTGAGGAGGAGCAGGCATTGGTGGGACCGATGTCACAGTTCGAGGAGTGGAGCTGCTTGACGAGATCGAGGCATCAGGGGCAACAAAACCTATGGCGGCAGAGGCGAGACGGTGCTCCCGCTGGTGACGCATGGTGGCAATGACGTGCGCCTCGTCCGTCGGCAGAGGGCACGTGTACCACATGTGCCCTGGTTGGCCACAGTTGTGGCAGACCGAGCCACTACTGGACCCAATCGACTGCTGCTGCTACTACAACTGTTGAGCCTTGCCCTTCTTGCCCCGACGCTTCTTGTTCCCCGGTGACGAGGAGCTAGTGGAGGTAGCGGCTGCGGGGGAAGCGATGGCCATGGAAGTGTCGGCAGGGGAGGCGAGGGCCTCTGTGCGCTAGAGACGGGCCTCCATGTGAGCTTCCTCAATCTTGAGGAAGAGCTCATATGCCCAGGGCATGAGGGTGCCCTGGGCCGCCATGGTGGATAGGACGTCTTGGGAGTAGTGGACGAAGACATCCGCGTACGCGCCAGTGGCACCGCGCTTGATGGTGAGGAGCGCGGCAGGAGGGGGTGGAGCAGAGGTGCCCAGGCGACGTTGGATGTCCTCAGCCCGCTGCCAGTATGCGGTGGCTCTCTCGATCTCTCCCATTTCCAGGGAGTTTAACTCCCTCAACAGACGGCTGGTCTCAATGTCGTTGGACAGGCGATGGGGATGAGTGAGGGCGTGCTACGCGGCTGCGGGGTCTGGGATGCCGCCAGTGGTGAAGTCGCCGAGAAAAGGTTCTAGGGCCAGGCAGGATGCTGGAGGGGCGATGGGGACAAGGGCGCGTACGGCGCGACCGGCGTCATACAGCTTGTCGGCCTATGTGGAGTCCTACGGGAGGGTGTAGTATGCCCACAGACCCTCACCCTGCGCCTAGATGCGAAAGCTGAGCTCCCAGCTCTGGAACTACTCGCCGTCCTGAAACGGCGGGGGCGACGTCTCGAAGCCCTTTTGCCTGCGGCCGGCGCCCAGAGTGGGGCCAAGGACGGCAGTTACTTTCTGCCACTGGCGCTACATTTCATGCTGCACCACGTAATGCGTGGCAGCGGACACAGTGGGGCAAGTGTGCCCAGGAGGAAAAAACGACGGAGGGGCACTGGTGGCAGTCTGTGAGGCCAGTGGCTCCAGTGCTGCAAGTTGCTACGTTAGGGCGACGAGCTCTTGCTGAATGGCAGTCAGGGGGTCAGAGGTGCTGTAGACGATGCCTGTGGGTTGCTACTACTACTCTTGCTACTGCTGCTGCTGCTCTTGTAGCTACTACTGCTGTTCTTGCTACTGCTGCTGTTGTAACTGTTGCAGCTGTTGCAAGAAGAGGGGGGGTACTCCCCTCGGGATCCCCCCAACGGAGGAGGACCCCTTCCCACTGGGGCTATTAGCCATGGGTTTTGGTCTCTTCGTTGTTTTGATTTCTTTTTTTTTTGTGCTACTGATGTCAATAGTCACATCAACCTAGGACGGCTGGCGTCAGCAGCTACTGTCGCGTTATCTACTGCTGCTGCTATAGAGTTTCTCCCCCCCTTCCCCTTTTTTTGTGTTGATGACGTCATTAGTGACATCAGCAATGATGTCAACGGCTGGATGAGAACGTAAGTAGCGACCGTTGTTGGGGCCACTGCTGCACGGCTGTAGTGGTTGCTATTGTTGATGCCTTTGCTGCTGCTATTGATACCACTACCGTTGCTTGTCGTTGTTGTTGCTATGGTTGCTGCTGCAACTGCTGTTGCAGCTGCTACTACTACTACTACTATTGCTGCTACTGCTGCTACTGCTGTGGCAGCAGCAACTATTGTTGTTGCTGCTTCTACTATTGCTGCTATTGTAGCTGCTGTTGTAGCTGTTGCTACTGTTGCTACTGCTACTGCTACTATTGCTGCTCTTGCAGTTGCTACTACTGTTGCTACATGCTACTACGGTTGTTGTGGCTACTATAGTAGCTATGGTAGCTGCTGTTTGGATGGGTGAATTTTTTGTCTTTTTCTTTCATTTTCGTCTGGCACAACAAGCCTTGCTGCTCACTCTGGGTAGTAGGCTACAAGCAGCGAGCTCGTTGCTCGCTGCCCGTAGTCCGCTGCTCGTTGCGAGCAGCGGGCTCGCTGCTTACAGCTCGCTACTCGCGGGCAGCTGCAGGCAGCGAGCAGCGTTAGCTGCTGCTGAGTGCTGTCGACTGCTACTGGCTGTTACTGCTGCTTCCTACTACTTGTTGCTATGGCTACTGTAGCTTGCTGCTACTGTTGCTAGTTGCCACTACTACTGCTCCTACGGGCTCCTGTTACTATTGCGAGCTGCTATTGCTGCTGTGAGCTACTACGGGCTGCTGCTGCTGCTACGAGTTGTTATTGCTGCTGCTGCCGGCTGCTGCTACTGTTACAAGCTGTTGTGAGCTACTACTACTGCCGGCTCTTGCTGCTCCACACAGCTGCGGATGTCTGCTGCTAAAATTGCTTATTGTTGTTGCCTGCCGCTGCTGTTGCTGCTCGCTGGTGCCAGTCACTACACCTTGGTGACGTTGCCACGTGCGTCGTCGCCAATAGGTGTTGGACGCAGCCTGCCGCTCACCTCCTTGCATCACGCGTGGGGGTGAGTGCTGCCGGAAAAAATCAGACAGCATTTCCCCTGGCCCAATGGCCGTGGGAAAAATTCAGACGCCGCCACCAAGCAGGTCAATGCTGCTCGAAAAAATCCTACAGCATTTCCCCTGCACTCGCACGTATGGGGATCCCCCCGCGTTGTTTAGCACCGGTACGCCAGTCTTCTACTGCTGGTGCTACGCTCTGGGTCTGATAAAAAGAAAGAACAGCTAGGCGGCAGGTTGGGGCAGCAGCGTTGATTTAGCGTGTAGGCTTTCACGCTCGTTGCTTACGTTTGGAAGCTCTGGGTCCGTTACTCATAAATGCACGCGCCAGTGTTAGCGCCAGAAAGCAGCTGAAAACTGAAAGTGACTGATTAGGAATGAAGAATGAGCAACAATGGGAGACCCCTCCAAGTTCTAGCTCCCCCAGCTCTGTAGAACTTGTTACTCAGATAACCAGCCAATCAGAAAACAGTCCTAGACCTATTTTCTGGCAGGCAGGGTTTTCTCGGTGAGCCCTGCCAGACGACCGATAGCCCAAAACCCCGGCGTCATCCGTTTTGCCTAAAAACTCGACCATACCAATGTACCAACGCTGCGAATGCGGTCATGCGGTCAGAATCAGCTAGGAAAATAGCAGCAAGGAGCTATAGCTGCCTGAGCCCAGGAAATGCCTACGATGGTCCATGATGCCAAACAGTGCCACGCAACACAAGACACGGACCCTGGGCAGAGCATGACACTGTAGACGCAACGATACAGTCAGATCCAACGCCTGATGGATGCAGACAGCATTTGCGGTGGTAGTGAACGCCGGCGGCCCGACCGCCGAGGAGGCCTGCCGATGGAGCTCAGTACGTTGACGTGGAGAGGAGACTCCAGCGAACTGCGCGTTGGCTTCAACGTGTGTCGGCTCCACCGGACGACACTTCATCAGGGTGGAATCTCACAGTCAATCATCTGCAAGCCGATGTACACAAGCCGGGAGTGTTGTGAGTTATGACGTTCTTCTACAGTCTACTGTGACCACTTTGCCGTGTCCACACTCGTGCATATCCCTGAGGCGGGCCCTGGTGACACCGGCGTGACGATTGGCAGCGGACTAGCAGCTTGGAGCTGGCCGACTACCGTTCCAGAGCCCCGGATACTGCCGAGACTTCCTACTATTTTTTCTACAGCTTACAGGAGTTTTTCGGCAGACTGGCCATAAGCCCGATTTGCATGTTTTTGCATTGCGTGTCCACCGCCTGATGATGGATGCATGCATGTGGTCAGTCGTAGCGTCCGTCTTGTGATTTTGCAAGTCTAGGTTTAGATGGCATAGCATTCTGACATGTGTGCGCAAAGTTATGGCCAAAACAGTGGTTTTGGGCCGGTTTTAGGACAGCTCTTGGACCGCCGAGTGCGACACCCGCTGTGCGCCGTGGCATGTATTTATGCTATGGACCTGTCATTTGTCATCTCCCTCTCCAAATGCTATTGAAGCATTCAGACACTTTGCCTTGTGTCCCCTAGCCGAACTCTTGTCGTTGCGTGCACGACTTGTGACTATCGTCACCGTCTGATCAGGCACTAACACCTCGTCAATGGGAGTTTTGTTAAGAAGCTTCCTTGCATCTTCTCATGGTATCAGAGCAGTGAGACAATTCTCACTGAGTTGCACAGCAGAGACGCAGCAAAGGAGCAGCAGTGAGAGACACCGCTACAGCAGATCCACTAGGGCCTGTCAAAGACAGCCGGTCGCCGTCGACGCAGCCTACACACATCACGTGAGACCATAGCAGTCGCGTTGCCACTGTGCTAGCAACAGCATAGCAGTAGAGCAGCAGCAGCGGTAGCAGCAGCAGCAGCGTCGTGCTGCTCAACGGCAATGTGCTCCGTACGAGCGTGAAAGACACCGGAGTTCTCCGCAATGGCGAGAGCACTCTGGTTGTCGCAACGAAGCACTATGGCGGGTACTGACTGACCAAGCTCAAGAAACAGGCGCTGCAACCATACCGCCTCAGCAACCCCTGCACCCAAAGCAACGTACTCTGCCTCCGACGAGCTACGTGCGATGCAGCCCTGCTTCCCGCTACACCAAGACAAAGTGGTACCGCCGAGCAGGAACACGTAGCCACTACGACTGCGTCCATCTGGGCTCTAGGCACAGTCGCTCTCAGTGTAGCCATCAAGGACCATCAAACACTACCGAAAAAAGTAGAGTCCGAAGTATGGCGTGGCGACCACGTACCGGACCACTCGTACAGCCGCGTGAAGGGCTCTAGCATGTGGAGCCTGCAAGAACTGAACGAGGAGGTTGACAGCGAAAGCGATGTCAGGACGTGTGGTAATGGCCAGGTACATCAGAGATCCGATGGGACAGAGGTACAAGGTCACGTCCACTGTCTCTACCAGCTGTGTGGCATCATCCACCTTCAGAGCATCTTGCCCATCAGGTGTAAGAGGTGAGGAAGCGGTGAGCACTGCACCAAGGAGGTCGCTAAAATGCTCCCCCACAACTCGTGCGTATCGGGCCTGATGTAGCAACAGTGTCCGACGCCTGCGATCTCCCACGATCTCCATACCAAGAAACACCAATGCAGGACCGAGGTCCTTCATCCTGTAGGCAGTCTGAAGGACAGCCTTGGCCTCCTTCACGGCCTCCAGGGATGGAGACGCGATCAGAAGGTCATCAACATAGACCAAGATGGCGGTGAACCGCTCTGGTGTCAGTAGGATGAAGAGACAGGGATCTGCCTTGCTCTGTACATTTCCCGCACAAGTCAAAGTGCCAGTGATCTCCCAGTTTTAACGCCGAGGAGACTGCTTGAGGCCGTACAAGGACTTGCGTAAGTGCCAGACCTTGTCACCGTCCTCAAAGCCTGGTGGCAGAGCCATATAAATCTCCTGATCCACAGAGCCATGGAAGAACACATTGTTCACATCCATCTGGTACAGTTCCCAGTCATGCTGAGCCACTACACCGAACAGAGCTTGAGCTGAGGTCATGCGGCCGACAGGGGCGAAAGTGTCAGTGTAATTGACGCCCTCAATCTGAGAGTACCCCTTGACGACCAAGCGGGCCTTGTAGCATTCCAGTGAGCCATCCGGCTTCACTCTTTTGCGAAAGACCCACTTGACCTGAATAGCCTTCCTCCCACGCGGAAGGTCGACAAGCTCGTAGACTCTATGCTCTCGGATAGCGCGAAGCTCATCCTCACAAGCAGCGCGCCAAGCGTCACCATCCTGTGATGAGAGAGCTTCCCTTAGGGTGCCCGGGTTGGGCACCATAGAGGGAGAGATCTGCGTGGCAAGGGCACACGCCTCGCTGCTAGGCTTGACGACCACAAGATCAGCTCCTACATCACAAGCGATATGGAACTCGCGAGTGACAAGATCGTACCCTACGGGGCACGCTGGATGTAGCTCTATGAGCTCAGTGCGGACACTCAAGCCTAGGGCCTTTGTGCCGGGGTCACCATTTGCAATGCTGTGAGAGGGGCGCCTGGGTGCGTGGCCCGACGCTCGCTGAGCTCCGGAATCCAGTGGTCGAAGACGGCCACCGAGCTCACGGGAGAAATCGGAGCTCAAGTAGCGCACCTCAGGCTCAGGTACAGGCACGACCATAGCTGGTGGGGATTGAGGCAAGGCAGGTGATGCCGTGCGAGGAGATACGTGTGTGGGGGACACGGGACTGGGTGTGACAGCAGGAGCAGGCAAGACTAGACCTGACACAGAAGGAGTGCCAACAGGAGCAGATACGGGAGTAGGTGAGACTGGACCAGACACAGAAACAGGATTTCCAGCAGACGCAGGTACTGGCGCATAAATAGGCACGGGAACAGAAGCAGGGGCACCTGTGGATATGAAACAGGATGTACGGGCGAGGTCTCTGGACCGACGGCGATGATCGCCGGGTCATCAAGGCCCGGAGACTGAGAGGTGAAGGGGGCTCGAACGGACACATCAGCCTGGTGAGAGGTGCTCGCTAGCATAGAAGTCTCTCCCATCCGTCGAGAACCCTCACAGGTAGCAACATGTGAGGCGGAGAGTGCCGTGATCGAAGTCAGGTCACGGTAGGTGAGAGACTAAAAAAAGAGCGCGTCGTGTAACTCAATAACGCGACGATGAGGAGGGTCCCAGAAGCGCCAGGCCTTCGACCGCAGGGAAATCCCTACAAAGGCACACAAGCGGCCCCAAGGTGAGACCTTGGACCCCTGCTGGTCCTCGGTGTACCACACGGAGGCCAGGGATCCCCAGACGCGAGCGAGACAAAGGTTAGCACGGTGTCCAAACCAGAGCTCATAAGGTGTAATATGGTCCGGAAGCGGACCGTGCGGGAGGCGGTTCCAGACCCTCAAAGACAAAGGACTCAGGGAAACCGCACTCAGACCGCATAGCGCGAACCGCATCCTCCATGTGTGGTTCCAGCGCTCGGAAACACCGTTATGCTGAGGGGTAGCACGAGTAGAGACCTGGTGAAAAATCCAGTGCTCAGCAAAGAAACCGTCCATCTTGCCAAGGAACTCACCGCCGCGATCCGAGCGGAAAGTATGTAGCATGTGACATGACTGACGCTCAGCCATCACTAGCCAGAGTCAAACCGCAAGGGCGGCGTCACTCTTCTGACGCAGGCTATACACCCACCGCATCCGGGTAGAGTCGTCATTTAGAGTGAGAACATACCGGCCCCGATCAGATAGGGACTCGACCGGAAGAGGACTGAGAAGGAGGCCAAGGCTTTCCTTCAAACTGCCTACAGGATGAAGGACCTCGGTCCTACATTGGTGTTTCTTGGTATGGAGATTGTGCGAGATCGCAGGCGTCGGACGCTGTTGCTGCATTAGGCCCAATACGCACGAGTCATGGGGGAGTGTTTCAGCGACCTCCTTGGTGCAATGCCCACCGCTTCCACACCTCTTACACCTAATGGGAAGGATGCCCTGAAGGTGGATGATCCCACACAGCTGAGGGAGACAGTGGACGTGACCTTGTACCTCCGTCCCATCGGATCTCTGATGTACCTGGCCACTACAAGACATCCTAATATCGCTTTCGCTGTCGACCTCCTGGCTCAGTTCTTGTAGGCTGCACGTGCCAGAGCCTTCACGCGGCTGTGCGAGTGGTGCGGTATGTGGTCTCTACACCGTACCTCGGACTCTGCTTTCATCGGCACTGTTCGATGGTCCTTGACGGCTACACTGACAGCGACTGGGCCTGGAGCCCAAATGGACACAGCCGTACTGGCTACGTGTTCCTGCTCGGCGGTACCGCTCTGTCTTGGCGTAGCGGGAAGCAGGGCTGCATCGTACGTAGCTCATCGGAGGCAGAGTACGTTGCTTTGGGCGTAGGGGTTGCTGACGTGGAATGGCTGCAGCGCCTGTTTCTTCAGCTTGGTCAATCAGTCCCCGCCATAGTGCTTCGTTGCAACAACCAGAGTGCTCTCGCCGTTGCGGAGAACTCCGGTGTCTTTCACGCTCGCACGAAGCACATTGCGGTTGAGCATCACTTTGTGCGTGATCTGGTGGAGCGACACGTGATCTCCGTCATGTGGGTTGGCACTGACATGCAGCGTGCTGATTTC
>SZWC01004933.1:22177-47210 GCA_023375785.1 Penium margaritaceum
TCCAAATTGAGTGACTTCCATAAATCATTGTCTGTCACACTCTCTCTAGAATCCTTATTGACGTAAGGAGTTCATTGGGTAGGAATGCAGCTGCCAAAAGGGCTTCAGGTATGTGAAACACTGTAGAAGTAGCTCTACATGTAGAGCTCATTGGAAAAACAAACATCTCAACGTCTTGCTCCGCATTGTCTCTGTATGCAACACATGCCGCCTGAGAACGTGTTTGGTGCATACCTCTGTCCATCATTGTGACCCCAAGGCTATCGTTGGCAGCCAGCACATCATCTCTAAGATCTCTATCCCAAGAAACCTGCTGATGCACCAGACCGCAAAACAAGTCAGCACCAGCCTGGCCTGTCCCTGGAGCAAGGGTATGGGTCCTTGATGGAGACATCCATTGATGGAGACGTGTATGGGTCCTTCCTATTTTAAAGAGAACGGACCAAGTCACTGATGGAAGAAATGAAAGAGGGAATGGTACTAATCTGCAATGCAGTTCATGCACAAGCAACTGGCAATGGCTCTCTCGCTGCAGCAATGACTACCTCTACTATACACATGGCAGTTCTGACATCCTCCATCATTGTCTAGAACATTCTGGAATGCTCCCACTCTACCGGATACTCAGCAACCGTGAGATCAAGGTCACCCTTCCTAGCCACGTGAACCCGGGAAGTAGTGGCGGTAAAGGCATCAGAAGAAACCAGGCCTGTATGTCGCTCATTTACAAGCTACCATTGCAAAGACGAGAGGTGCACCTATGCACCAACGACTGCAGGCTCTGTGGCACGCTGGATATTCTCCTCCTCAAGCAGATCTGCATCTTCTACTAATGTTTGAAGTAGAATAGAATGTAAGGTGTGCGGTATTCCCAGAATGGGCCTGGGGCCTAGCCTCACCATGTCTGTACTCCTGTTCCTCCATGGCTCCTACGCAAGTCTCCACTTGTTGTGGATTAACAACCTCCACAGAAAAGTTCCCAACACCTACGTTGATATCCCCAAATGTGTAGAGATCATACAATAGCTCAACGAAAACCAGGTGCTGATGCAATGCCTCCTCCAAGTTGCAATTATGCAAGGGGAAACATTGGATATGTCCTGGATGTACTCGTGTCCCTGAACTCCACAATTGAGAACTTCTCTCCTTCTCACACTAATGGCCCACTGCATGATCCACTCTTGCTTTTATGCCAACCAGCAATGGACATTGTGGCCAGCTGCCCCGCCCTCCGTAGTTCCGTTTCAGAGATTTGAACAGGTTTGACCACTTTCCAGAAGGGTTGAAAACATTTTTTACGTAGTGAAGTTTTGATACTGTTTGGTCAACTTCTTGATGTCACTAGACTTGTAGAAATACATGCCTTGATAGTCTTGAATAGCCTAGACTTCTCGGTGGAGTCTTTGGAAGCAGCCACTTTTGACACAACATCGAATGGGTCGCTCACCTTGAACATGTAAGCCCACAAGAATGCCTCATGACCACCCTAGAATCTAAAAGGTTTGTTCATGAATTTGTTGACCTTTGTTTTGGCTCTGTCCATGTTTATGATGCCTACGTTTTTCCTTGTCCCTAACTTGTGTTACATGCAGCTTGTTCATTTGTCCAGGGCTCAGTCGAGTGCACTCAACACATTGTAGTGTTCAACACTCATTCATGATTGGCCATGCAAACAACACCGACACACTGACAGCACGGACAAACAGGTGATGAACATTGACGAGCAGGCAGTGCCACATGCGCAACTCTAATGAAAAACAAGGAATATTTCCAGCCTCAAACTTTTAACATCAAAGATTGCTCCTCTTGCGCACGGCCAGAGTTGAGCCTAGCCCCTAAGTAAAGAAAAATGTTTTTCCTGGCGTCAAACAGAGCCTATCTTCACCATCTTTGCATGTAATTGCCGGACCTCTGCAGCTATTTGTCTTCATGTTTTTCACTTTTCGGTCCAGCCTTCCATGTACGAATACGATATTGTTTTTCGCCTTAGTAGAGTTTTGACACTTGTCATTGAAACATGCTTTCTTCCTTTCTCTAATTTACTGAAGTGTACTATCTCCCCAAATCAACTTTTGCTTTGTAACTTATACCGCTCACCATCTTTGTTCCACCTGGTGTCACAATGGTACACTTTGGTAATATTGAAACCCGCAAAACTCAACCAATGATAACCAAACCCCATAGTGAGCAGCTCAGTCATGGAGAGGTATTGATTACCGGCAAATGGACTTTACAAAAATTGACATTTGTTCGTTATAAGAACAAGCAACATCATCTATTGACTACATCATCCTATGTGGCTTACAGTGTGGTATGCATTTTGCCGATTGATCATCCATGGACCCTCACTACAACCTGTCTTTTCCAACCAGACATCACTCAACCTGCTTAAGAGTATTGTTTTGTGGGCTTCCACTCGTCCCAGGATGGTGTCCACCCCCTCGCATGGTGGACTTTGAGATTGCTCTATCATTTGCAGGAATGGAGTTGTGCATGACACGCGCCATATTCTTCGCGGTCGAGACCCCGACACTCAGTGGTCTGTATCGGTGCCGAGTGAGACCCATTCAGGCTAGTTTGGGATGTTCATCACGGATTGTGCCGTATCAGCAGTCGAGACCCAGGCACTCGGCGGTTTGTACCGGTGCATCGAGGAGACCCCGTGTTGTAGTGTGAACTTCTTTCAATCAGAAAGGTTTTCCTGACGTCTGGACTCTGCGTGTTTTGTATAGTTCTTGTATTTTTCTATGTGTTTGAGACCCACGCACTCGGAGACATCTTCCAATGTCACGAGGAGGCTGATTTGGATGTGTTTAGGTTGTGTGGAGTATGTTATCCCCGCCTACTTGTTTGGGCTTACCAGGGGTGATGGGACCTGGTGGGCTAGATGAAAATGCCCCTATAAAGGCCATTTAGGGGCTCATTTGTATGTCCTCCATGTTTTTAACACACTGCTTCCGAGCCAGATTTTGGCGAAGTGATCGTTCCCTCATACCTAGAGCTTGTGCCTATGTTTGCATGTATGCCCTGATTGATTCTTCTCGTGGTACAAGAGCCAGGGGCGTGTGAGCTCTGATGAAACAGAAATAGTTAGAGACATTGTTAGGAAGCGCCACACGGCACCACACGGGTAGTAACGTGTGGGAGGAATTGTCATTGCATGAGCAACAACAGCTGCCACAAACCTCACGTGTAGCAGCATGTGCAGCTGGGTTGCAGAAGGAGCAACACCGAAGGAGGCTGCTAAAAAAGAAAAAATAGGGAAATTGGCACGCTGGTTCTTGCAGCAGCGGCCATGAGCTGTAGGTGAGTAGCAACAAAAGTCGCATCTGTAGCAGCAGCCTCTGCAAAGGCAGCAGCTACAGCAGTAATGTGCAACATCAGCTGTAGTAGCGCAGCAGCAGCAGCAACAACATTGGCAACCGTGGCACAAAATCAAGAGTCGCACATAGCATCACACATCAGTAGCTGCAGCATCAGTAGTCGTAACAACAGCTGTAGTAGTGGCCATAGTAGAAACTGAAAACATAGCTAAAAAAACAGCCACCGTAGTCACAGCTGCCATAGCAGCTGCATTAGCAGCCACAACATAAAAAACTGAGATAGTAGTTGTAGCAGCCGTAGGAGCAACTGTAGCAACATAGAAACAGCAGCAGCTGTAGCAGTGCGATAGTAGCACCAGGCAGCATTAGCTGCAGCAGAAGTAGCAGCAGTAGGAGTAGCAGCAACACTAAAAGTAGGCCGTAACATGGAATTCAGCAAACAGAAGCAGTAGTAGCAGCATGCATAAGCAAGCAACAACAGACATAGTTATAGCAGCCAAAGCTATAGCAGCAATAGCATGAGGCTACAGCGGTAGCAACAAGACGTGCTGCATGGACTCTACGCAACAGCATGGAAGTCACCCTGCCGGCGATTGTCCCACGATTTTCTTGCGACCACAGGACCGGAGCCGGGTGACAGAATGAAAAGACAATTAAAGCAAAGGGGACTGCGCACCAAAAAGAGGGAGCAGCCGAGCAACTTCTCGATGAAGGCGTCCCTTGACTAATGACCCGGGAATATGGTGAGAAGAAAAGGATTTCAGGTGGCTTTTCAACAATTGAGGTGGTCAACAATGTTTCTTGGAATAGGATCTCTCGCCTAATCACCAAGGTATTTGATGAGCTACCAAACCTGTGGCGACGCCCTCTCTGTGCACCAGAGCAGTGCCATTAGCGTGAAGGTAATGATCTCCTACCTCCGCACGTATACGAATGTGAACACGACAAAAATGTGAAACCAAGTGCTGGTCACCTTGGAACGGCTTGTTTCTTTCCTTGAGCGGCATTTGTGCCACCATGATCTCATTCTCAATATGAATGAAATGATGTTACAGTAGGCGCCTTCTGATGTTACCTGCTACAGTTGTGGTGATGGGCGTAATGGGTGTTGCTGTCGGCAGCAAGCTTGCACCTGCCTTGGCTTCGACCAAGTGATCCCTTCTGGCCTTCACAACATTCGGACCTGCATGATATGTCATTCCCCCCCAGCGGAGCTGTGGGCTACTAGGTTCTCTATGGAGAGCTACTAGGTTTGAAGCGGATGGTGGAGGACCTCAATGACCGCGTCGCCATTGGGTCTTTGCTTTTGACTAGCCCTTCCTCCCTTTCACTTTCCTCTGTTGAGGATTCCTAGTAGCCTCAATCAGACTTTCCGTCCCATGCCGCAGTCATTCTCTCGCTTTTGCACTCTTCTACTGGCATTGAGGCTTCCTGAGGCGACTCCCCTGTTGCCAGTTGAACCAGTCGGGATCGTGCTCGACGTCAGCGACGACTCATGTCACGTCGTGCTTGTTTTTTTCTCAAGCACTTCTACAACCTCGCTGGCCTCTGTGATTCCGAAGGTCGAGGGGGAGAGTCTGTGCCCATTGACTGTGACCACGGGAGCAGGCGTGATTGTGCTCTCAACCCTACACAGTTTTGGTGAGGTAGCAGCCGTGCGAGCAGCCATGGCTACCACAGATGTTCCACCGATGGTCCACTCGGTTCCACCAGCTGCACCATCAGCATCCCCACCAGTATCACATGTATCAACAGCACCAATAGCAGATGGAGCAGCGACATAGGAGCTTGCTGCGATTGGAGGTATGGAGGCAGTAGACCTCGGTCCGCGAGGTCAGGCATAGAGGCAGATGGGTATCGTCTGTGCGAGATGGATGGCGAACATGCAGAGCTGGAGTCCTCAACGAGCTCAACAGTTTGACCGGACCATATAGATTATAGGGGTGTAGGGGAGACTAGTGATGCGACTGATGCAGCAGAGGCATGCGATGTCTTCCATTTCTCGCCTGTTGGTTTGGACCCTTCATTCGACCGAGAGGCATTGGAGTCAGCCTTTGAGGGGGAGGTGATTGCTCAGGAGGCGTTACTTTAGTGTCTCGTTTACCTTGAGCATCAGTCTGTTAAGCACCTTCCCCTGGAGGCCTCTCATAGGAGAGACAGAGCACCGGAACTACATGCTCGATGATGTTGGGCCCCACGCTGTTACAGCCATATCACACAGCTTAGAATTGACGGCTTCTGTCTCTTCAGATTCTACTACTTTAGACACAAGCCATGAGCTTAGTGAGAATGACTCGGCCTCCCTTCAAGGAGAGCTTGCTCAGATTCCCACCAATCCTGCAGTCATGGCTGCACGGTTGAAGCTCTTGGTTGCAATACGGTAGCTTGTAGATGCCTGTTGTGCGAGCCTTGTTGCTGCCTCTGAATTCACCGCCATTTCTTACCGGCTTCACAATGTCGAGGAGGGCAATATTTATCTCACTGACACGGAGTACCTACTAGATCAGATCCGTTTCAGAGTGTTGCAAGCAGCTATGGAGGACGCCAGGGCTGATGTTCACGCAGCAGAGATGGTTGTTGCTAAAGTAAGAGAGGCATTGACAGCTCCTCACACACAGACCATGGCTCCTACATCATTTGTGCCTTCGCAGATGAGCACAATTGCCTCTTTTTCTTCTATCCAGGTCTCGGCTCCATCTTCCTCCTCAGCACACCGAGGATCATGCACACTGCTGTTGATGGATGTATCTCTCAGTCCAGGGAAGGACCAGGCTGTTGCGGTCCGTTCTGGCAGTCTGATGCACCGGCAGGACGTTCAGGGTGCAGATCCTGGAGATGTTGTGTTGGTTTTCAAGGATAGCATTAGGGCTATAGTGACAGATGCAGGTGCACACCAGGGAGGCACTGAGGTAGGGTGTGCAGCCTATGGACACACTGAACGAGTTATTGTGGTAGCTGTTTCTTGAGTGACCACAAGAGATGGAGCTGCTTCTAAGTCCTCACACACTTATGGTACTTTCAGTAGCTACATCCCTACTCTAGTGAATTCTGACACAGACGAGGATACCACAGACAGTACGAGAGATTGGGACCTGTAGGAGACTCCTGATGTGGGACTTGGTTAGTGACCCGGTTGTGGTAGTGTATGAGTGGCGTCAGATGTAGCAGCAGCTATAACTCCTTTTCTTCATCTCAGGTGCTCCCATTCTGTCCTCAGCTTTAGTCGGTGTAGAGCTTTATTTGTGGAAGAGGAGTAGTTTTACTCCAGCACAGTGGTTGTACGGTGTAGAGCTTTGTAGTATTGCATCACTGGAGATTTTTCTCTTTAGATAGCGGGTTGCTGACGGCCTCGGCAACATAGGGGAGTGTTGTTGTGTGGGCTGTAAACCGACTCAGAGTGCGACGTGCATGGTTGACATTGCAACCTCATCAGTAGGTCGCTCCTTGCTGGCTTGATGTATCCGGTGCATTTTGGCAACGAGTTCAACGACTACATCACTATTGGAAATGACTTGTCAGCGAGGGGGAGTGTTGTTGTGTGGGCTTCCACCCGTCCAAATGGGGTGTCCACCGAGTCGCACGGTGGACCTTGAGGTTGCTCTAGCAATTGATGAGGTGCAGTTCTGTGTGACATGTGCAGTATTCGTGCCTTCAAAACCTAGGCACCTGATTGTCTGTACCATTGCCGCGGGAGACCCATTTATGCGTGTTTGGGATGTTCCTCACAGTTTGTACCGTGTAAGCGGTCGAGACCCAGGCACTCAAAGAATTTCTCCGATGCCAAGAGGAGACAAACTTGGATGTGTTTACATTGTGTGGAGTGTGTGATCTCCTCCTCCTTGTTTGGGCTCGGTGGGGGTGACGGGGCTGAGAGACAGCTTCCTAGCACTGCTGTCGCTGGCGTGGCAGTACAAGCCGGCCAGCTAACTCACTAACACACACAAATGGAGGTGAGAACAGCAAGAGGTTGGCTAGGGACACAAGTACAAGTGTCAGAAGCTGCAAATATTGAATTGTGTAGAGAGAGTTAACAACTGAGGTCTAGACAGCCTAAACAGTGTCTCTGGCCTAGTGGGTGCACACACACGCGGTGCACAAGGGCGCTCTCTTCTAGCAGAACACAACAGTGGCAAAAACACGGTTTTGGCCATAACTCCTTGCAGAAACGTCAGAACGACAAGCCGTTTGAACCAGAACGGCTGCATCAACAAGATCTACGTCCTGATAGGCTGGACGCCTATGTGCTATCCCACAGCACGAATCTGAAAAATGCGAGAGTCTTCTGGGCGTCCATCGCCTCCGGCCGCTGGTCTTCTACCACCGTCGTCAGTCTGAGGGATCTGCACGTGAATGGACATGAGCTAAGGGGTCACCGTTAGCTGTGTACGACACACACAACAACACTCCTCCATGACCGGAGGGCGAAACATGTCCATGCATATGCAGACACTAAGGCCATACAGAGCAGGGAACGCACAACCACTGCAGGTAGCAAGCACAGCACATGCAAGGTGGCACATGAGGAATCAACCTGCGAGAGGGATGGGGCAGAGTCCCACGGAACGAGTGGCTACATAAAACTTCGAACGACCCAGAGCCTTGGTCAGAAAGTCTGCGCACTGCCTATCAGTGCCCATGTGGATGACTCGGATCTCACCACGATCAACCAGATCTCGCACAAAGGGGTGCTCGACATTGATGTGCTTTGCGCGTGCATGGAACACACCTGAGTTCTTGGCGATGGCCTCCGCGCTCATGTTGTCACACTAGAGAACCACGGGGGGAATGGACTGACGCACTTTACGTAATAGACGGACGAGCCAGACACACTCCACTGCACCGGCGCCTAGAGCAACATACCCTGCCTCAGCAGTGCTGCGTGCAATGTAGCCCTACTTCTCACTTCGCCAGGACACTATAGTGCCTCCAATGAGAAAGATGTAGTCGGTTCAGCTCTTGCCATTCAGACTCCGTGTCCAGTCACTGTCTATGTACCCATCGAGCACAACGGACACCTGCTCACGAAAGCATAGGCCAAAGCGTGCGGTGGACAAGATGTAGCGCACACACCGGACTGCGGCCTCTAGTGTTTACTGGCGTGGAGCCTGCGAGAACTGGACAAGGAGGTTGACAGTGAAGGCAATGTCGGGCCATGTCGTGGTGGCCAAGTACATGAGCGAGCCGATGACTCGCAGGTAAAGGGTCACATCGACTGGCTCCCCCAGGTCAGCAGGGTCATCTACCTTCAGGGCGGCCTGCCCCTTACGGGTCATGGGCATGGAGGCCGTGCGGACGGGAGCGAGGAGGTCGGCAAAGCGCTCCCCCATGATTTCTGCGCAGCGTCCCTGATGGACACGGAGTATGCGGCGGACACGGTCGCGTACGATCTCCATCCCCAAGAAGACAGAGACCTCACCAAGATCTTTCATCTCGTAGGCCAAGGAGAGAACGGTATTGGCAGTGTTCACTAGGTCGGGTGAGGCGATCAGAAGATCGTCCACGTAGATGAGGATGGCAGCGAGCGGTGCTGGGGACTGTGACAGGAACAGGGATGGGTCAGCATCACTCTGAATGTACCCAGCGCATCTCAGCGTGCTGGTGATCTCATGATTCTAGCAGCGAGGTGATTTTTTCAATCGTGCCACTCAAGGCTGGCATGGCCTCAACAGTCGGGGACAGGCCCACGGCAGACGCAGGNCCTCACCAAGATCTTTCATCTCGTAGGCCAAGGAGAGAACGGTATTGGCAGTGTTCACTAGGTCGGGTGAGGCGATCAGAAGATCGTCCACGTAGATGAGGATGGCAGCGAGCGGTGCTGGGGACTGTGACAGGAACAGGGATGGGTCAGCATCACTCTGAATGTACCCAGCGCATCTCAGCGTGCTGGTGATCTCATGATTCTAGCAGCGAGGTGATTTTTTCAATCGTGCCACTCAAGGCTGGCATGGCCTCAACAGTCGGGGACAGGCCCACGGCAGACGCAGGTACGTCCGTGGCCGGAGGCAGGGACAGCTCAGAGCCAGACGTAGACATAGGATCAGGCTGAGTCTCGGACGCGGAACCAGGCGCAGGATCAGGNCGGTATTGGCAGTGTTCACTAGGTCGGGTGAGGCGATCAGAAGATCGTCCACGTAGATGAGGATGGCAGCGAGCGGTGCTGGGGACTGTGACAGGAACAGGGATGGGTCAGCATCACTCTGAATGTACCCAGCGCATCTCAGCGTGCTGGTGATCTCATGATTCTAGCAGCGAGGTGATTTTTTCAATCGTGCCACTCAATGCTGGCATGGCCTCAACAGTCGGGGACAGGCCCACGGCAGACGCAGGTACGTCCGTGGCCGGAGGCAGGGACAGCTCAGAGCCAGACGTAGACATAGGATCAGGCTGAGTCTCGGACGCGGAACCAGGCGCAGGATCAGGCAGAGCCTCAGACGCGGAGGTAAACTCAGATGCAGACTCGGACATGGGAGAGGGCGGAGAGTGAGGGGCAGAGGAGCAAGCCGCAGATGGGGCAGGGCTGGGGGTGCCCGTGGGCACAACCTCTGGGGACTGCTCTTGGGGTGTCGACGACGGAGTGACCGTACTGGCCAGGGGTACTGTGCCAACCGCGCCAGGAGCCTCCCCCACACTACGGGGTCCGGCACACCCAGGGGCATGAGCAGCATGCAGAGTGTGGATGCGGGGAAGGTCGCGAAAGGCGAGATGCTCGAAGAAGAGAGCGTCACGGGACTCCACGATGCGGCGTCGCTCAGGGTCCCAAAACCGCCAGGCCTTCGACCGCGGGGCCAACGAAGGCGCAGATGCGGCCCCACAGAGAGAGCTTGCTCCCTTGCTGCTCCGGTGTGAACCAGACGCAGGCAAGGGAGCCCAAGACACAAGCCAGGTGCAGATTCGCACAACGCCCGTACCACAACTTGTAGGGCATGCGGTGACCTGGGAGGGGGCCGTGAGGAATGCGGTTCCACATCCATGTCATGTATGCCATGCCCTCGAAGGCAAAGGCCTCAAGCATGGCGCTGTCGGGGCGCATGGCACGGAGTGCATCCTCCATGGTGCGGTTCCAGCGCTCTGAGACACCGTTCTGCTGGGGCCTGGCTGGAGGGGAGAGGTTGTGGAGGACACCAAGGTCGCTGAAGGAGCGAGCCATATCACTGAGGTACTCGCCGCCGGGGTCCGAGCGAAAGGTCTAAAGGCAGTGGGGAGACTGGCGCTTGGCCATGACCAGCCAGATGCGGACTGCAATGGCAGTATCACTCTTTTGATGTAGACTGTAGACCCAGCGCATACGCGTGAAGTCATCAGTCAACATCAGGACGTAGCGACTACGGTCCTCCTGAAACTTGACAGGGAGCGGACCCATGAGGTCGGAGTGGACAAGCTCCAAGGCCCGACGACCCCTAGAGACAGACGCGAGATAGGTGGACCGGTGCATTTTGCCTTCAGCACAGGCCAGGCAGTCAGTCGTGGGCGGCGCCTCGAAGGACGCTGCATCAAGACCGAGAGCAGGCTGAGTGCGGATCAGCCTGTGGACAGCCCCCAAGTGCACATGACAGAGGCGTCGATGCAGGAGATGGTAGTGCTCGGGGGATAGAGCACCAGCGACAAAGACACGAGCAGTGGGAATGAAGGTAAGGTGGGGACACTCACATAGGACCCAGAGATGTGACATAGATCATTGACGACCGTCCCACTGAGGACGGTCTCCTCGGTGTCGCGCACAAAGATGCGAGCATCGGCAGCTGTGTGCGTGACACCCAGGCCCATCTTGGTGCAAGCACGGATAGACAGCAGGCTGAGTTCTAGATCAGGGACAAAGAGAACGTCGGAGATGTATATGGGACCTGTGGGCCCGGTGAACTGCACAACCCCAACACCCTGGAGAGGGACCTCATGGCCAGCTGCACTGCAAACAGAGCGAACAGTGCCAACAGGGTGCAAGACAACAAAGGCGTCACGGCGACACGTCATGTGATGGGTGGCACCACAGTCAACGACCCAGGTGGCATCAGTGACACGCATACAAGGGGCAACGTGGCACTCGGTGAGGGAACAAGGCACAACAGCAGGACGCTCAGCGGGGGACACGACAAGGCGACCAACGGAGCATACATGAGCAGCATGCAGCCAAGACACATCATCAGGTCCGTCATGTGCACATGACTGGACATGGGAACCACCACAGACATCATCACGCAACGACACAGACAGTCCACAGGCAATAGGACCCCTCGACTCAGTCAACTCACTCGCACCTCCCTGAGATGAGTGCAGGGCAAGAAGCTGGTGCAGCTCGGCGATTGTCCTGTCCCGTTCGGCGAGTACCTGGTTGCGAGGATCCGCGGAGGAACCTGCTGTAACGGCAGATTCCTTTTGGACAGCTGCGATAGTGGCGGCCAAGCGGGCGGTCGCACCGGACGTCTGGCACGTGCGTGCCTCATGCGCCTGCATCAGTCCACGGGTGACCTTGGCCCAGTCCAACGGGCGGCCTGTCAGGCGAGTGCAGTCGGGATAGCGGTGGTCACCCCCGCACTTGAAGCATAGGAGCCAGCGGCCCATCGTGTTGCCGGAGCCGCTGCTGCCACCACTGCTGCTGCTGCCGCCACCGCTGCTGCCGCTCCTATTGCTGCTGTTGCGGCTGACACTGCTGGTGTTGGTGCCGTTGCTGGTCCCGCCACTGGAACCACCATCTGACGAACTTGGGACCCTTTTTCCCCTGAGCTGAATCTGCTGTTGCTGTGCACGGCGAGAAGGGAGACACGGTGGCGACTGCAGCTGAAGCGGTGCTGCGATGAGCGCGGTTTGTGGCATCCATGCCGGCGACCTCTAGGAAGTGGAGGGTGGCCCAGCGCAGCAGGGTCCCGTCACTTGCCATGTCGCTAAGTAGAGTCTGGTTGAAGTTGCTCAAGACGCGTGCGTTGTCGGGGTGGATGCCGTAGAGGATGATCTGGAGGGTAGGGTACTGCGCAGGAGCATCGTCTCCCAGCTCATCGTACAGCTGCATCGCCCGGTGCCAGTAGTCAGCTGCAGACTCCTGAGTAGTCTGGCAGAGGGAGTTGAAGTCGGCGAGGCACCGGGACGTCAAAGCCAAGGTGGCGCCCTCAAACGGAGTGACAGCGAGTGCCCACACAGCGCAGGGGTCAGCTTTCGAGCCGGTCAGCAAATTGACAAGGAACCGACTGAAGTCCTTGGTGAAGTCCGGGGCGGCCTTCATCAGGCCGAAAGCGGCACGAACCGCCATCTGTGTCTAGGCGGGGTCAGACGCCTAGCATGGAGTGAGGTAGTAGGCGAGGACTCCCTCGTTCATGGCCCACATGCGGAAGCGTGGTTCCCAGGACTTGAAGTCGTTCCCAGTCCAGAAGACGGGAGGGTCTGACTCAAACCACTTGGTTGGCTTGACCGTTGGCAGAACGAGGGTTGAAGCCATGGCGGGGCCAGGCATAGAGGAGGTAGCCCCCTTACCCAGGCGGGCCCATAGAGCCAGCTCCTCAAAGCTCAGAGAGCGGCGAGATGTGCTTGGGCCAGAGTCGGCGCTGGAGCTTGTGCCCTGGAGGGCGGCATTTGCCTCACGCGCCCGGCGGTTCGCCTGCAGGCGGATGAGGCGCACTTGCATTATCTCTTCCTCACCCTCCTCGTCAGAGTCGGAGAGGTTCTCCGTGATCTTATCTGCATTACCGTCGTGGGCGAGGTGGTGCTCGCTGGGGATAGCGGACGGATGCTGTTGTTGCTGCTAGGACTGCTGCTGCTGAGGCAGTAAGTCCCTGATAAGATCCTGCAGCTCAACGACCTGCTTCGTCAAAGCATTGCGGCTCTCAGCCTGCTGGTCAGCCAGCGCACTCACCTGGCGCACCAATGTCGTCGGGCTCGGTGGGCGCTGCTACTGTTGTTGTTGCGGCTGCTGCTGCTACCGCTGCTGCTGTTGTCGCTGTTGCTGTTGCTGCTGTTGTTGCTGTTGCTGTTGCTGCTGCTACTGTTGCGGCAGCTGCTGTTGCTGCTGCTGATGATGATGCTGCTACTGTTGCAGCAGCCGCTATGGTGACGATGCCGGAGCCCAGCGTTTGCCGCTAATGGAACTGGCATCAGCAGCTGCGTCGATGGTAGCGTTGGCGTGGGTTTCCTTTGGCATGACGACCAGTGGCACTCCGGAACGCCGCGTGCCACTGCGGCACTTGTCGGCGTGTTCCGTTACGGTCGCACAGTTGCCGCGTCTGCTGCGGAGACCTTGCCGCCGCGGAACACCGCGGATGCTACGCGGAGCGACTTCCGCTGTCGCAGAACGGCCGCAGAACGTGCGCGCAGTTCTTATGAAAACAGTGAAAATGGTGGTGGGTCCTCCCAAGACATCTCGCCGAGGTAGTGGGTACCGCTGCTGCTGCAATTCCAGACAACGGTTGCGGTTGCTCACTACTACTCAGGTTGCTGCGCCTATGCTACGGAGTTGTGCAAGCAGTGGCTCGCTGCTCTGATACCATGAGAGACAGCTTCCTAGCATTGCTGTCGCTAGCGTGGCAGTACAAGCCGGCCAGCTAACTCACTAACACTTACAGGTGGAGGTGAGAAGAGCAAGGGGTTGGCTAGGGACACAAGTACAAGTGTCAGAAGCTGCAAATATTGAATTGTGCAGAGAGAGTTAACAACTGAGGCCTAGACAACCTAAATAGTGTCTCTAACCTAGTGGGTGCACACACACGCGGTGCGCAAGGGTGCTGTTTTCTAGCAGGACAAAACAGTGGTAAAAGCACAGTTTTGGCCATAAATCCCTGTAGACATGTTAGCACGACGAGCCGTTTGAACCAGAACGGCTGCATCAACAAGATCTATGTCTTGATAGGCTGCACGCCTATGTGATTCCCCACAGCACAAATCTAAAAAATGCGAGTCTTCTGGGCGTCCGTCGCCTCCGGCCGCCGGTCTTCTGCCACCGTTGTCAGCCTCAGGGATCTGCACGTGAATGGACATGAGCCAAGGGGTCACCGTAAGCTATGTACGACACACACAACAACAGGGGCCTGGTGGGCTAGCTGCTAGCACCCATATAAAAGCCATGTACGGGCTCATTTGTATCTCCTTCGTGTTCGTAACGCAATGCGTCCTAGACTTTGCCAAATTGTGGCGCTGTCCTTCCCTCATTCCCAAAGCTTGTGCCTCCATTTGCAGACCCTGCATGCCCTAATTGATTCTTCTCCGCCACATTTGTGAGAACATGGACACACCCCAAAACTAGTTGCCTTCAGAGTTGATCTAAAGCGCAATGAAAAATGACTCCACATCACAATCGCTATGTTTAGACTTCAAAAGGCTTGCCGAATTGCAGAAGGGCCTTTGACCTACTACATGCAATCACTCTGCATCCTTTGCCATACGTAAGACATGTTGGTTTGAGGTAGAACAACTACCGTAGTGTTTCTCATACTAGCTCATTGTTTGTTGTAATGTGCTAATCAAATTCACCCAATTTTCTCCAAGTCGGGGTTGTACACTTTATTCTTCTATCACCCTTTGTGTTTAGACCCTGCCCCAAAATTCATCCAAGGGCTAGGGAGACAGTCTTCCAAGGCCTCTGTCTTGTTTTCATCGTAAATGTTGAGATGGAAAATAACATTCGCGCCTGCTGATGGCTCGACCTGCTTGTGGGTGTTGAGATAGTAGGAAAGTACATCCTAGGTGATTGTCCTATGGACAAACACCTGTGTCACCACACATCAAAGGAAGCATTAGTGGTCACAGTTATTAATGTGATTCTCCCATCTCAACGATTTTCTTACACATGGTCATAGACAAAATTAGAATAATTATCTTCGAGGAAAATGTGTTGGTTTGTGTGGCTTCCACCTGTCACGAGCGATGACGCGGTGCATATCCGTTTACCCAGTATTGTTGATATGGAGCGGCATTACTGGAGAGAATGACGACATGATCCATGATATGGACGCAACTGGCGCCAGGGCATCGACGAGTGGTGGCTCCGTGCACTAGCAGCAGCCAAACAGCTACCATGACATCCCAGGTGCTTGCTGGGGTCCTTTCCGGATTTTTTGCAGACGCCAGATTTTTCTCGGTGGACTGGCTCTCGAGGCCGATTTGCATGTTTTGCATTCTGTCCACCGATCAATAACGGACTTGTACGTGTGACCATTTGTAGTGTCCGGCTCAAGATTATGCATCTCTAAGCTCTGACAGTGGTGCGTTTGGATACCTGTGCGCAAGTTTATGGTCCAAACAATGATTTTAGGCCAGTTTTAGGACAAACTGACACTACGCGTGCGTCACTTGCTGTGAGCCGCAGCAGGTATCTATGTTATGTCAGTTGTCATTTCTCTCTGCAGTTGTATTCATTTTGAGCTTCTTGATACTCTGTACGTGTCCCTACCCAGACCCTTGCAGTTTTGTCTCTGACTAGTGACTGTTGTCACACGCTGACCTAGCGCTGACGCTTAGAGTTGCGGCAAGTGGTTATGAAGGTTTTAGGAAGTTTCTCTTGGTATCAGAGCAAACGGGCCACAACTCATATTTGTGTGCAGCAGAGACGCAATATCAGCATGAGTGAGTGGCAGTAGCGGCAACCATCCATAGCAGCAGCAGTAATAGCAGATCGCGGAAGGACCCACCACGACTACGTTGCACCGGAGCGGTGGAGGCAGCGGAGACAGTGGCAGTAGCCAACAAAAACAGTAGCTGTAGCAACAACAACCGTAGTAGTAGTAGCGGCAGGAGGCACCTGCAACAGCAGCGGCTACGGACAGCAGCCGTAGTAATAGAAGCAACAGGAGCAGCTACAGGCGCAGTGGCAAAGGGCAGCAGCCACATTAGCACCCACAGCAACTGCTGTAGTGGCGAGCAACTATAGCAACAGCGGGGGAGGGAAGCATCCTAAGCAGCAGCAGTAGTAGTAGTGGCGGCTGCGATCAGCTGTAGGTGTGTCGGCAGCGAGCAGCTATAGTAGCAGCGACGAGGGGGGCAGCAGCCACAGCGGCAGTGAGCAGCTACTACAGCAACAGCGGTGGTTGGCATCTGTAGTAGCAGTAGTGGCAGCGGGCAACTGTAGTTCCAGGAGCGGTAGATAGCTGCCACAGCAGCAGTAGTGGTGGCAAGCAGCTACAGCAGCGGCGGCGAGCAACTGCAATAGAAGCGACGGCGACGGCGGGCAGTTGCAGCATCGGCGGCAGCAGGCAGCATCCATAGTAGCAGCAGCGGTAGCGGGCAGCTGGAACAGCAGCAGCTAATGGCAGCAACAACAGCTGACGACAGTAGCAGCAGCTGACGAGAGCAGCCATCATAGCAGCTGTAGTGCTGCTTTATCGCATGCGCTGCAGAAGTGGTAGTAGCAACATGCGCAAGAGCAGGGGTAGCAGCCGCGGGGGCAGGAGCAGCTGGCCCCGTCGCCATTGCAGCAGTAGGAAGATGCTGTGCAACTTCCTACTACAACGACTTGCCTGTGAGGGTGAGGGCGTGACCGTTGAGCTCGCCTGCGGGTGAGCTCGTCGAGAGAGCTTGCTCGACGAGCTCGCTCGAGGAGTCGAGCCATACCAAACCCAAAAAAAAAGGAAAGGAAAGAAGGAGGGGGAGAGGACAAGGGGAGGGGGTCCCTGAGTGGGCTACCCCAGGACAACCCCAAAAGGGGCACTAGAGGAGGTGGAACCTGAAAAAAAAAGGAGTGAAAGAAAAAGAACCGGATGCACCCACGCATTGGTGCACTAACTCGCCGTCGGCAACCGAGGATAAGCGCAGCAGCAACAACAGCTGCTTGAGACGCGGTAGTAGCAGTAGCAACGAAGGTGGTCTGAGGCCACACTCGTCGGCTAACGACGGCAACCGGAGCATCAGCAGCATTCGTAGCAATAGCAGCACCATAGGTGACTTGAGGTCGCATAGCAGTCACGCGATACACACGTAGTAGTCGGACATCAACGTACCACTAGCATGGTGGTGGCCGTCCTTGTGACAGCGTCACAGCACATCTGAGACACTGTGCTTTGATCGCCTGGCTCCCTTTGTGGCCTTGTGCCAGCGGGAGCGAATGTCTTTTACACTCACCCACGCCAGGCTCCTGAGATGAGCACACCGGAGTGGCAAGGGGCGCAGCCGGTGCCTTGGCCGGCACCAGCAGTGCAGGTGTGGCGCCACCGTCCGTGGACTTCAGCAGCTGGGCTGCATGGAGGACATTCAGGCGGCAATGAAACCTCTCTGTCTCTGTGTCATCCCCCGCGCTGACTTCTGCGTGCGTGCACTCCCCCCCGGAGCCCTGATGGCTGCAAATCCTGGACTATTTCGACGCGATGGTGTGGGCGACAGTCCTCTCCTTGCTCCAGCTCCAAGCATGAGCGGTCGGAGTATTGGGAGCTGCAACGGCTGGCGTGATGGCAGCTGTAGCTTCCACTGGTCTTTGGAGGGGCCGGCCTTCTCAGCACTCGTGACTGGGTGCCCATCGCCTATGCCTGCTCGACATGGTCCCTCCTACACTTCCTCACATCTGAGTTTGGATCCTTCCTTCCTGCCGGCCGGGACCTCGACTTCCTCTGTCCGCTTTGGGGATAGGTGGAGCGATAAGTGCCTCTGCTGGTTCCAGGAGTTCCCATCCATGGAGGCCCTGCGTCGGGGTGGGGGAACGGAGGCTTTACCAGTAGCTGGGAGCACTCTTCTTCTCAAACCGTCAGGAGCAGTGGGTGGGGGAGGCCGGGGTAATTGCGCCATGCCACTGCGAATGTGACAGACCCTCCTCGTGTGCACCCAGCACAGGCTCCTATTTGCGGGCTCAGAGTACGTGCTGGGCCACAGCCACGCGGAGGAGCTCTCTTTGGTTGCAGGCTCCGTCCACCAGAGTCAGAGACAGGACCTACCTATCTGCGGAGGATTTCTGCCTCCACGCCCAGCTCTGGTTGGGCCTCCCCTTGGGCCATTTAGAGCAGGTGGGGCTTGACCCGTTGGAGCCTACAGCGGTGACGCGGCAGGACAGGGAGGTGGGGGCGGTGTGGCGTGTCCACAACTCCATCCACGACGAGCTAGCATACATCTGCTGGGAGCACCGCCTCACCGTCCACGTCGGGCTCACGCAGGTGTTGCCGCTTCTCGGCAGCCAGCGTTTCTTGCGCCTGGAACTTACCCTGGCGGACCACGCAGCCGGGACGACCTGAGTCCTGGACGTCACCACTGTGGATGTACAGGGACAGCAGGCCACTCGGCCAGGGGCCACCGTGCGTGTGGCTGAGTGGGACAAGCAGGCCTTGTATGCGACGACACCGTGCAGGGGGCAATTCTTATGTCTGCTGGCGTGGGAGACCCTTGGCGGCCTGGGAGACGAGTTCAGGATCTTTCTCAACCGGCTGGTGCAGCTCTGCCTTGCTCGTGTGTCCTGCCAGTGCTCCGCCGAGGCCTTTGAGCACTGGGCCCAGTGCGCTGTGGTAGTCTTGGCCCAGCGCGCCTCCCTCATAGGCGTTCGCATCCAGTGCGCTGCCATCCACCACTATACTATCTCTCACTCCCAATCCCTGGCCCCTTTTCCACTGGAGGTTGCGGCGGTTGCTCGGTGTGAGCGTGTACACCAAGCTTTGGTTTTATCTAACTTATGTGGTGTTGAGCCCGCCCTTGTGGACACCTAGCTTGCATGCCCACGGTTTTGCGCCGTGGTGGCGGCATTTATATACCAAGTGGTTGTGCCGGTCCATGGCGGCGTTGCATGCTCCCTTTTCCTAATACAACTAGCTTACCAAAAAATAAAAGAAAAAAATCACTGTATTACATAGTGCCTAAGACACATCTCATCGCCTATGGTCAAGCAAAGTCTTGCCAACTCTTGTCAGTGTCCAACAAGTGATAAACACCTTGAAGCATACTGGTTTTTGTAACATGCAAAAAGAAACTCGGAAGAAAACATGTTTGGTGCAAGGTGTAAGGTGTAAGGTGTCTATTGCCTAATTGTTTTGAATTGGCCAGTTGTCTTCCGTCCTCTATCCTACTGGTATCATTTCTCTGTGTCCCTTCATGCCTTCTGCTTGAGGGTTGGGTGGCTTCAGGGTTCTTGATCCTGTAGCTACCCACCACATCCGTTTTCTTGGAAGTCGTTGATCTCTTGTGGTCTTGTCGGCCAGAACCCTGAAAAGCGAGGGTGGTGCCAGAGATGGATTTTGATGCAAGAAATCATGAAGTGGGCGTTACATCAGTACTGACGATGCAACAGAGAAGAAGAGAATGTTCTGCAACTTTCTCCACCACTCGGTATGTTCCTCATATGTGAACTACTAGAGGGTATGGATGCTTGCAAGGGACTTGTCTAGGATAGGGATGATAACAAGACTCACTAGATGTGGAGTCTTGACTTCAAGACACATGTTAGACAGTTTGGCGGTGAAGACAATAACAATGGAGAGAAGTGCTGTGAGTTCGTCAGGGGCGTGGGTCCAAGATTACACAGCAGCTAGCGATTATGCACCAAGTATGTGTGAGCAGTCTTGTGCATGTGCGTTGAAGGCTAGTTAAACTGAACTGTGACCACACTTTGGGATGTGTGCTTTGTGATTTTCTTCCGCCGAGGGATGAGGGATTATGCACCAACAGGACCAGTTGCCACAGTCTTGCAGGCGATGGCATTGTAAGTGCAAACCTCTACAGTAAGATCATCCAGATGACCTGGGATGAAGGAATGGATGGCGTGTGTGACCTCAGCAGTGACAAGGACAGAGAGGGGAACATTGTTGAGATGAAGAGATTGATAGCACTCCCAATTTGATCACCCAGGACCTAGGCGCTGAACCTGGTCTCAAACAAGGAGAAGGAGAAAAATGTTTTGTTGTGGGACGGCTGCTTGGCAAAGTCACGCTGGTGAGGTGGTAGAGATTTTGCATGGGAAGCTGCAGTGCCAGAGGCTGTAGCATCTTTTCTGGGATAGGATTCTGGGTCTGAAAAACAATAGTCAAAGATGAAGCAATGCTGGGAAGGGTGAGAGTAACAGTTGTGGCAATAGCAGAAGTAGCAATAACAGTGGTAGAGACTACGGGAATGAAATTCAGGCGCCACGAGCACAGTGGTAGTTACAGCCGTGGCACATGCCCTAGGCATCCAACGGCTTTACCTACTACTTTTGCAACGATCGACACCATGACTGGCGCCAGTGTCACGAGCGCCCTGCTGGGTGGAGACCGCCCTGGTTACGATCCTGCCCTACTCCACCATCCGGCTCAGAGACATCAGCTCATACCGTCGCACCCCTCAGTGGAACTATGGCGGTGTTGTACGCCGAGCTGCAGAGTCTGAAGCGCATGGTGCAACAGCTTACAGACCATGTGGACTGTTAGCGGGCCGTTGCCACCATGCCGCTTCAGGCACCCCTATCTTCCTCCTCGCCATCCTCACCTCCACCAGTGTCATCACCTGACCATTCCACCCCTCCCGACCTTAGCTCCACATGTGATGCCCTCCGCTCTGTCCTGGAGTCAGTTGGAGTCATTCTGATCGTTGACCCCTCCACTACTGTGGTAGTCCCTTCAGCTCGGCGTCGTCGCGCTCGCACTTGGCACGTGAGGCAACGGACGACACATTTGGCGAGACGTGCCTAGGAGGCGGCAACAGTCATAGCCGTGCCAGACATCACCACGGAGATGAATCTATCATCCCCAGTCGTAGGGTTGGTGCGGCATCCCTTCACAGCTTCTACCGATGCGTCGATCGAGGGGGGGATGGAGTGTACGCCGACGACCACCGGAGAGTGCAGGAGGGATGCGACAGATGGTGCTTCACGACAGGGCGCTCTCAGTGAGGAAGAGACATCCGAGGAGTGGTCCGACGTGGATTCGGAGACAGACGAGTGGTTCGATGCGTAATTGGAGGCAGACGTAGAGATGGAGATGGAGATGGAGACTACAGTTGACGTAGCAGAGACCACGACCACAGAGGCATGTATGGCAGTAGAGACCACGACCACAGAGGCAGGTGTGGCAGCACCAGTGGATGGGGCAGTAGTAGCAGTGGAGATGCCAGCTGACACATGTGGAGCAGACGTCCAGGCAGTGGGTGTGTCGGCAGCCATTGACGTCATGACAGTAGTAGCAGTTGCAGTCATTGCTACTAACGGGACGCCAGCAGTGGACGCGCTTGTTGGTGTAGACACCACTATGGTTATCGCTCCTATAGTAGCTGGTATGGCCTGCGTAGGGGTAGATGCTCCCTCAGCCACAGCATCTACCATTCCAGACAGACATGCAGTGGTTGTACCCGGAGAGGCAAGAGATGTCGAGGTTGCCAGCACTTCCACTATGGCCAGTGCCATTGCGGTAGTTGTCTGTGGAGGCGCAGCCGTTGCAGAGGACGCAGCTCGAGTACTAGCTGATGCACCACCAGCCGAGCAGGCCCCTGCACTCGAGCATTAACACTGTGCGCTTCACGATCATGGGGATGTTGTCGCACGTGCGGACAGGCACCTACAGGACCTCACGCTTGAGCTACGTGCGGCGAGCACACTTTGGAGCACCGCAGACGCCGCGAGTCGTCGGTTAGCGGTAGTAGACGTCGAGGAAGTGTACACGCGCCTCGAGGCTGCTGAGTGGACGTACCACGTATAGTGTGGAGACGATCGGACTTGTGCCACCAGTTGGAGGAGGTGATATTAGTGGATGCTTCAGCAGCGACGGCCCGTGCAGGAGCAGCTGCTACCGTGGCCCACACTGTTGACAGCCGAGTGGTGGTTGTACCCACGGCATCAGCTGAACCTACATCAGTCACCCCTATAGGCGCATCTGACGCGGAGGATGCAGAGCGAGCTGCAGACCTCCGGCTCATGGCTGCCCTGACCGGCATCGTTGACACCATGGCGGTTCCAGCCAACGACACACCTACACATGTCCGAGCTAAAGTTCCCGTACCCGAGTGCTTGCGCTCCGTGGTCAACGAGCAGGAGGTAGATGTGGCTCGAGCAGAGGCGCACGTGCAGGATCTCATGGCTGAGCTACGGGAGGCCAGCAACCGATGTTACACTACGTATGTTCCAGCACGGCAGGCTGCGGAGGAGTGCGTGGAGGATGCGCACACGTATCTCGAGGCAGCTAAGAGGTCTTCATAGGGTGCACGTCAAAGACGGGCAGACGTTCAGCGGCAGGTGGACGATTGGTTGCGCACTAGTGGTTGGGAGGAGCCCCGGGACACTGTACGGGCTCCCGATGATGGCGACGATGAAGCAGAGGCAAATTCACAGACGGATGCCGATGTTTGACCAGGAGTCGACAGGAGAGTATCAAGTGTGCCACGCGATCAAGGTCCACCATCAGGTTCGTTCCGCGACTGACCGCCTACATGTCGCAGATGCAGCTGCCCGGCCGAGAGCCGCAGCAGAGCTTGACGAGCTGTACACGCTCCTCGACGCTGTAGAGTCCGCGTGTCGATGTGCAGCTCAGCAGCTGAGAGGCATACAACAGGAGATGCAATTGGAGGAGGCCCTCAGCGATGCACCAGTCATAGCAGTAGGTGACGACAATAGTGACGACTACGACAACTACGACGACGACAGCGATGACGACGACAGCGACGACGGCGCTCCGGGGTGAGGCTATGTGGGAGCACATCCGACCAACATTATTGTCACCCTTTTTATTGTCTTGCAGGGGTGTGTGGCCATGGGGGAGCCAACTTCTACAGCCCAAGGGGGGTGTTGGTGTGTGGGCTTTGGCTTGACAGCCTTCTGACGACAGCGTGGTAAGTTTGTGTCTAACACGATGCTCCGGTTGAGGTTATGCTGGTCGAGACCCGTGCACCTGGCGACTTATACCGGTGTGACATAGAGACCCATTGCCTCCATGTGGTATGTATGTTCTATGCATGCGAGCGGGTGTGGTCGAGACCCGGACCCCGGAGACATGTTCCGAGGGTCATGAGGAGACCTTGTTGTTTTGTACCTCTTGTGTGATGTTTGGCACGTGGGTGTGTGGATTATGTGTTGCAGGGTCGAGACCCGGGCACTTGGTGAGTTACACCACTGTCTCGAGGAGACCTTGTGTTATCGTTGGTGTTTGCGACAGACAGTGAGTTTAGCCCCTCACTTGTCATTGCGGTACGGCTGTGTCAGCCAGGGGGAGTGTTGGTTTGTGTGGCTTCCACCCGTCACGAGCGATGACGCGGTGATTATCCGTACACCCAGTACTGGTGGTATGGAGCGGCATTACTGGAGAGCATGACAACATGATCCATGATATGGACGCAGCAAGCGTCAGGGCACCAACGAGTGGTGGCACCGTGCACAAGCAGCTGGCAGACAGCTGCCACAACATCCCGGGTGCTTGCCGGGGTCCTTTCCGGATTTTCTGCAGATGCCAGAGTTTTCTCAATGGACTGGCTCTCGAGCCCGATTTGCATCTTTTGCATTGTCTGTCCATTGATCGATGCCAGACTTGTGCGTGTGACCAGTTGTAGCGTCCGGCTCGAGATTCGCATCTTTAGGCCCTGACAGTGGTGCGCTCGGATACCTGTGTGCAGGTTTATGGTCCAAACAATGACTTTAGGCCAGTTTGAAGACAAACTGACACTACACGTGCGTCACTTGCTATGAGCCGCAACACGTATTTATGTTGTGTTCTTGTCAGTTGTCATTTCTCTCTGCAATTATATTCATTCTGAGCTTCCTGACACTCTATACGTGTCCCTACCCAGACCCTTGCAGTTTTATCTCTGATTTGTGACTGTTGTCTCACGCTAACCTAGCGCTGACGCCTAGCGATGCGCAAGCAGTGAGGAAGGTTCTAGGAAGTTTCTCTCATGGGTCACACCACTACATGTTCGTTTCAGTCCATGGCGACTTGCGTATGATTTGCATGGTCCCTGGCTAAACCCTTGTGGACAAACCAACTCCTCCAAAGCCTTCTACATCCAATGCCACGCAAGCGACCCAAAACCTGTTCCCTTGAGCAATTTCAGGCTGATCGTCCGACCCTACTGTCATTGCAGATTCTACCTCTTCTGTTGGCTCTTATGAAATTCCTCTTGACCCAGCTTCAAGACTTCGAGGGCGCATCCCGCGATACCACATCCCGCGCGATAGACACCAAGCACAAGTGCACGGTGTCTTCACTTCACTCCCACCTTTGTACATTGTGGATGGCATCATACGCTTGAGAATGTGGATGGGCTCAAATCGCAATCAATCACACAACATGATCAAGAGTGTGACGATGTTCTTAGCCTACATTTGCGTCTGCGACAAGTCTTTGCAGAACAGATGGGCATGCGTAAGAGATGTTGTTCAGGCTGACTTTGAAGTCTGCGGCGTACAGCTTTGCGATGAGTTGAACCGACTCCTGTTAGAACACAAGTGACAACCACAATCACAACGAGCCATCTTCAGCGCCAACCTATCAACTGCAGTCCACTGCACTACAGCAGTGTGTGATGGACGAGGGAGGGGTTTCATACTTCGAGGTCCCATCGTCCCTCCCCCTCCTTCCCAGAGAGTGAAAGATGACGTTCAACAGCTCGCGATCTTGAGCATCGACACGCATCGACCAAGAGGACGATTCCAACCCTGGCCTTTGAGCAGGACCCAATGTTGGCCATGCACCACAACCTGTCAACCACAACTCCGCTAACATGCTGACCACCTCGTCTGAGCAAGCCTATGTTCCAGAGCTGTCAATGTTTACAAATGCACTGATGTCCCAAGAACCATCCATATCCATCCATCCATCCATCCATCCATCCGTCCGTCCGTCCGTCCGTCCGTCCGTCCATCCATCCATCCA